>JAJONR010002776.1:0-67888 GCA_029582245.1 Solanum etuberosum
AGTATGAAAGGCTATAGACTAAATGAGCAAGTATCATAATATACCAAAAGCAATCAGGTAAGGAAATCAAAATTTAGATAAGCATGCTAACCCACTACTGAATCTAAATATACAAACAAATTATCAACTAACAACCTAACCAAGCACCCATAAGCTCGGCAGGTACAAACAACACACCACCTACCTAGGGCCCCATAAGCCCAGAATGTGCAAAATCGCAAGTGTTGTAGAAGAATCAGTTAGTTGAGGGTGCTACTTAGGAGGCCGAGGCCGATATGATGTCCTGATGTTCTCATCTCTTTCCTTCTACTCCTATTATAACTTGAGGTAATGAGTTTCTCTTGGTTTGTCCCTTGTTTGGAGTCATGTGTTTTATGTGTTTCCATGATTTCCTTATGTTATGCATGTTCATAAAAAACTTGCGTTTTGAAAGAAAATGAGTTTACATGATTGATTTTCCTCATGTTGTTGTGCATTGAGTATGAGTTTCCCTGTAGACTTCATGAGATGAATTGATGAACATGCTTTAGCGATGCTTTTTGAGAAAGAAATGCGTATAGGATCCATGAGATTTTGTTGAGCATTCTTTTAGCCTGGAGAAGGTAGTTCCTCCTTGAACATGAGTAATTTTGAAGTTTCATGCATATTGGGTTTCTAGATGTATTTCCTACTTCCTTATGATGCATTTAGTATGTTTAGCTCGGAGTTGATGTTTCCTCCTTGATTTGTGCATTGAATGCATGATGGGCTATTAGACTTAGTTTCACCCCTCTTATGATGTTTTGAAATCGTTCTAGCTATTAGTCGACAGTTCCTCCTTGGTTGTATGCATTTACATGAAGTTGCATTGTAGGTTTGGTTGTTAGTTCCTCTCCTAATATTTTAGAACCATTTTGAATCTCATTCAAGGATGAATGATCCCATGGAGGAGATATCGTAACACCCCATATTCGAAAAAGGCCAAATAGTAGTTTTCCATAAGTTGCAGGTGCCAACCCACGCCGGCTACCTACGGCCCATGGAAGGGACCACGAACCGTAGGTGTGGTCCGTGGATGGCCTGCCTGAAAGTGGGTTTTGAACCTCAAGAGGTGAATTCTGGATTTATGCATATTCTTATGAAATTTATGAAAATGTTTTCAGGATGCTTTGAGAGTAAAGTATCAATGATGATGATAATGATGTGTTATTGAAAGGATTTTCTCATATACACATAAAAGAAAGATGTGAAAGGTTTTCTCATATAATAAAAGATTCTAAGGTTGAAAGGTTTTCTCACCTAATTGAATCAAAGATTAAGAGCTATCCTAATGAACCTAGCTTGGATCGGTTATTGCAAGATACCTTTCCATAGATGATGACTTAGCTTGGATTGTCAAGATGATGCGCCTTTCCATGGTTAATAAGAACAAGAAGAAATGACTATTATGTGGGATTTATGCTTAGCATCGAGAGGATATCGAGATGGAAGCTCTCCTGTTAGTAGAGGCCGGGTTTCTAGTAGCAATCTCGTTATCTCTTACCTATGTTCCCCAGAGGATGATCGTCTAGATAGACATTAGCTAGTGGATCCACTTTAGCTCAGATTTATAGTCATTACCTTGGCAAGTAGGACAACCCTTTTTGGTGTGGGAGACACCGAGGGATCATGTTATAGCTCACATGGTCTCTATGTCGGTTAAGGCTAATTCCGCACATTAAAAATGAACTAAGGTTACTTCAAGAAGTATCTCATATGTGTTCAAAGGCTTTAAAGATGATTAGCTTGCATTGACCATGGTTTTATGACTTATGTTTTCTAACTCTCTTATATCACGTTTAGCTTGGTCAATTGCATGTCATGAAATGAAATGTCCCTTTTTAGCATGATTTAATTTTTTTATGCATAGCTATAATACTTGGTACATTGTTTTGTACTAACGCATCCAAATGTAGGGTCCGACAGTCATGTTTTTCCGTTTCGTGGCTAGTGGTTGAGTTTGAGATTTTCATGCTTTGGTGAGTCATCATTCTTTGAGGACGGAGTTTTATTGTCACACTTTCTTTCATGTATTTCTCTTTTGGACATGATGTATGGGCTAGGCGCAATTTCATTCTATTGTATTAGATGGTTGTATTGAGACAACTCTTTTAGACTTCCTCATTTCTTTTATAAAAACTATTGGAATTGGACTATTGCTTTACTCTTATTGTTCTATTTCTTATGTGATGAAAGCTAAGTGGCTTGTATGGGGTCCTTCGGGGTTCTATACGCCATGTTACATCTAGGTGGTACCCCTGGGTCGTGACAAAAGATTTCAAAAGACAGTTTTATATCATAAGAGTTTGACAAAAAGTAGTGGAATTCTAACGTAGTCTCAAAGCCATCTATTACATCAATACATCAAATACAACATCCGAAAAGAAAGGACATTAAGAAATAAAGAGTCTCGGTCCTCGGAACAAGAGGACTGACAATGCTTCAATGGCTATAAGGTATCAACTAGCCACAAGTATGTGGAATAGGAGTGTCAGACCATACATTAGTGAAACAATGTAGGCAAGAGTATGCGTTAGTACATAGAATGTACCAAGTATGATAGCAATGCATAAGAGTTAAGAAATCATGCTAAAAAAGACTTGATATGATATGAAATGGCCAAGCTAAATCATAAGATAAAAGGTTAGAAAAGATAAATAGTGATCATGGTCAATGAAAGTTAAATCATCTTTAAAATACATCTGAGATACTTCTAGAAGTAATCTTAGTTCATTATTGTGGGAATTAGCCATTAACCAACATATAAACCATGTGAGCTACAACACAGAATCCGGTGTCTATCCCTTACCGAAAAGAGATGTCGTTACTTGCTAAGGTAAGAACCATAAACTTTTATATTAAGTAGATCCACTAGCTAATGTATATCTTAGACAAACCTATGGTGGCACATAATTACGTGACATGGGTAATCACCACTTGTCCACTCGGTTCTAAGCATAATTCCCCCAGATTAATCATTAGTCTTAACTTGTCTTATCATTAAAGGACATGGGTAATTGCCACTTGTCTTATCATCCATGGAAGATACATCATGTAGCCAACCCAAGCTAGAATTCATTAGAATAGCTCCTTAAACTTGATTCATCTTAGGTGAGAAAATCATTCAATCTTATGAATCATTTATGTGAGAAAATCCTTTCACAACAACAACATTGATGCTCTACTCTTAAAGCAACCTTAAATCATTTTCATCAATTTCAGAAAGAACGTGCATATCTTCATCAATTCATCTTTCATAGTTCAAAACTCACATGACATCATCATAGTTTAGAATAATGGGTCATGCATGGGTTCAAGGAGGATTCAACTTAAAAACATGTAATTACTTAAATTCATGTATAAAAAGCCATAAATCAATCAATTGAATCAACATTGAAAGTAACCCATGAGATTGAAGAAAACTGTAATTTCAATTGGAGATTCTATCTTGTAAAATTGGACAATTTAGAAACCTTATGGAGGAAAGAACTCCATAGGTGAAGATTATCATACCTTGATATCAAAAGCCCACAATCAATATAGAATTGGAAACTTGACCTTGAAACCCCAGACTTTTCCTCAAGCTTCAGAGAGAGAAATATTTGGGGAAGAACTTTGATCAACTTTAAAAATATAGGAGCGGGTCCCATGGATTGGAAAGTGTTCAAATCGGCATTTCTTGCTAGATAATTTCCCCGAGAGTTGAGGGAGGCTAAGGTTGAAGAGTTCATCAATCTTCTTCAAGGAAGTATGAGCGTGAAAGAGTATTCCCTAAAATTCACTCAATTGTCAAAGTATGCCCCATCTTTGGTGTCGAATCTGAGGGATGAGATGAGTAGGTTTTTGACAGGTGTGTCCGACTTGATTGAAGAAGAATGTCATACGGAAATGCTCTATGATAATATGGATATCTTACATCTAATGGTGTATGTTCAACAAGCTGAGGAGTCAAGACTTAGGAAAAAGAATAGAGAGGCAAAAAGAGCAAGGACCGATGATGGAATTTGTTCCAAGGGCAAGTCTGAGGGTCAAGGGAGACCAGGGCTCAAGCAAAGGTTCTCCAGCCGAGGCTCCTCTATTGCTCCAAGGGTTAAAAAAGATAGGGTGCCTAACCCTAAGCCTCAAGGAGGAAATATTGGTGGATCTTCTATGGCTAGGCCTACTTGTACTAAGTGCGGTAAGAAACATAATGGCAAGTGCCTAGTTGGCACGGATGGTTGCTATAGTTGTGGGAAAAGTGGTCATATGATGAGGGATTGTCCCATGCTTAAAGTTCAAGGAAGAGAGGGCAAGCAAGTTCCTCCTATCGATTCAAATTCCGATGCTCCCTAGAAAAACCGCTTCTATGCTCTTCAAACCCGAGGTGACCAAGAGAGCTCCCCGGATGTGGTTACCGGTATGTTAAAAGTTTTTCTTATTGATGTATATGCTTTATTGTATCCCGTTGCTACTTTATCTTTTGTGACGCCTTATGTGGCGATGAGGTTTGATGTTCCTCCGGAAGAGTTATTAGAGTGTTTTTTGGTTTCTACCCAGGTTGGTGATTATGTGGTGGCTAAGAGGGTTTATAGGAGATTTCCCATAGAGTTACTCTTGTTTACTTCGTAGAACTCGACATGTTAGATTTTGATGTGATTCTTGGTATGGATTGGTTGCATGCATGTTATGCCTCTATTGATTGTAGAACTTGGGTGGTTAAATTTGAATTTCCGAATGAACCTATTTTAGAGTGGAAGGGGGGAAATTCGCCTACAGGTCAATTTGTTTCTTGTCTTAAAGCTATAAAGATGATCTCCAAAGGGCGCATTTATCATCTTCTTAGGGTGAAGGATGTTGAATCTGAAACCCCTCC
This sequence comes from Solanum etuberosum, assembly GCA_029582245.1. Lineage (NCBI taxonomy): Eukaryota > Viridiplantae > Streptophyta > Magnoliopsida > Solanales > Solanaceae > Solanum > Solanum etuberosum. The sequence goes on from JAJONR010002776.1 coordinate 4,871, forward strand.
TCTAGAGTCAGTTCTGGTGGTGAATGAGTTTCTAGAAGTCTTTCCCGATGATTTTCCTGGTATCCCTCCCTAGCAGGAAATAGACATTGGTATTGACCTTGTTGCGGATACGCAACCTATCTCTATTCCTCCTTAAAGACTGGCTCCGGTGGAGTTAAAGGAGTTGAAAGAGCAACTAAAGGATTTGCTAGACAAGGGTTTTATTCAATCGAGTATCTCTCCATGGGGTGCTCCGGTGTTTTTTGTTAGAAAGAAAGATGGGTCTCTTAGAATGTGCATCGATTATCGCCAATTGAACAAAGTGACCATTAAGAACAAGTATCCTCTTCCGAGAATTGATAACTTGTTTGATCAACTTCAAGGGGCTAATTATTTCTCCAAGATTGATCTTCATTCGGGTTACCACCAATTGAGGGTGAGAGGGGTTGATATTCCCAAGACGGCTTTCCGAACAAGATATGGTCACTATGAGTTCTTAGTAATGTCCTTTCGTTTGACTAACGCTCCGGCGGCGTTCATAGACTTAATGAATAGGGTATTTCCAAAAATATCTTGATATGTTTGTGATAGTGTTCATTGATGACATTTTGATCTATTCAAGGAGTAAGGATGAGCATGTTGACCATTTGAGGGTTGTATTGCAAGTTCTTAATGACCATCAGCTTTTCGCGAAGTTTAGCAAGTGCGAGTTTTGGTTAAGGTCCGTAGCATTCCTTGGTCACATCGTGTCAAGCAAGGGTATTGAGGTAGATCCTAAGAAGACGGATGCGGTCAAGAGTTGGCCTAGACCTCTTACTCCCTCCGACATTAGAAGCTTTTTGGGTTTGGCCGGTTATTATAGAAGGTTTATTGATGGGTTCTCCTCCATTGCTTCTCCTTTGACATCTTTGACTCAAAAGAAGGCTAAGTTTGTGTGGTCAGAAAATTGTGAGAAAAGTTTCCAAGAATTGAAAGGTAGACTTACTTTCGCTCCGGTATTGACCTTGTCGGAGGGTACGGATGGTTCTGTGGTTTATTGTGATGCCTCTAGAGTTGGGTTGGGATGTGTGCTTATGCAAAGTGGTAAAGTGATTGCCTATTCTTCAAGGCAACTAAAAGTTCATGAGAAGAACTATCCAACCCATGATCTCGAATTAGCGGCGGTTGTGTTTGACTTAAAAATATGGAGGCATTATCTATATGGGGTACATGTGGATGTTTTCACCTATCAATAGAGTCTTCAATATGTTTTAGCCAAAATGAATTGAACCTTCGACAAAGAAGGTGGTTAGAGTTATTGAAGGACTATGACATGAGTGGTCTTTATCACTCCGACAAAGCTAATGTGGTGGCGGATGATCTTAGTAAGTTGTCCATGGGTAGTGTGGCTCATGTAGAGGATGAAGAGAAGGAATTGGTTCGTGATGTGCATAGGTTGGCCCGGCTAGGTGTTCAACTAGTGGATTCCACCAAGGGTGGTGTCATGATCAACAATAGTTCTGAATCGTCCTTTGTGATGGATGTGAAGGCAAAGCATGACCTTGACCCTATATTAGTTGAGTTGAAAGAGTCGGTACTCTGAAAGTCCATAGAGGTTTTCTCCCAAGGGGGAGATGGGGTGCTTAAGTACCAAGGTCGATTATGTGTTCCGAATGTTTATGGCTTGAGAGAGAAAATTTTAGAAGAAGCTCATGGTTCTCGGTATTCTATTCATACGGGAGCCACAAAGATGTACCCTGATCTACGAGAAGTCTATTGGTGGAATGGTATGAGGAGAGATATTGTGGGATTTGTAGCCAAATGTCTGAATTGTCATCAAGTTAAGGCTAAGCACCGAAGGCCGGGAGGTTTGTCCCAAAATATAGACAGTCCCACTTGGAAGTGGGAAGATGTGAATATGGACTTTATTGTGGGTTTTCCTCGTACCCGAAGGGAACATGATTCTATATGGGTCATCATATATCGAATGAGAAAATCAGCCCACTTCATTCCTGTCAAGGTTTCTTTTACGGCGGAAGACTATGCCAAGTTGTTTATAAAAGAGTTAGTGAAGTTGCATGGGGTTCCTTTATCTATTATATCAGATCGGGGTACTCAATTTACTTCTCACTCTTGGAAGTCATTCAAAAAAGGGCTTGGTACTAAGGTTAAGCTTAGCACGGCTTTTCATCCCAAATCCGATGGGCAAGCGGAGCGCACCATCCAAACACTAGAAGATATGTTGAGGGCATGTGTTACAGACTTCAAGAGTAATTGGGATGACCATTTTCCATTAATACAGTTTACCTACAATAATAGTTACCACTCAAGTATCGCCATGACTCCTTTTGAAGCCTTGTATGGTAGGAGATGTAAGTCTCCAGTTGGTTGGTTTGAAGTAGGTGAAATTGCTCTAATTGGTCCCGAATTAGTTTATGAGGCCATTGAGAAAGTCCGACTCATTAGAGAGAGGTTGAGGATGGCCCAAAGTCGGCAAAAGTCTTATGCCGATGTTAGAAGAAGGGATCTAGAATTTGAAGTTCACGAATGGGACTATTTGAAAATCTCACCTATGAAAGGTATGATGAGGTTTGGCAAGAAAGGGAAACTTAGTCCCCGGTATGTGGGATCATATCAAATTTTGAAGCGTATTGGGAAAGTTGCCTATGAGTTAGACTTGCCAAATGAATTGGCTCCGGTTCATCCGGTAATTCATGTTTCAATGCTTAAGAAGTGTATTGGAGATCCGGTATCCATTATCCCCTTAGAAGGGTTGGGGGTTGATGAGAGTCTTTCATATGAAGAGATTCCAGTGGAAATCTTAGACCGACAAGTTAAAAGGTTGAGAAACAAGGAAATAGCTTCCGTAAAGGTTTTATGGAGGAATCATCTAGTTGAGGGTGCTACTTGGGAGGCCGAGGCCGATATGAAGTCCCGCTATCCTCATATTTTTCCTCCTACTCCTATCCAAGCTTGAGGTAAGTAGTTCCTCTAAAGTTTGGTGTTTTGGGAGCCATGTGTGCTATATGAGTTCTTTATGATTTTCTTATGATATGCATGTTCTTGAAAGAATTCATGTTTAAGTATAAAATGAGTTTTTATGATTTATGTGTCCCTCATGTTGTTGTGATTTTCAGTATGATGTTGTATATTTGACTTCATGAGATGAGATGATGAACATGCTTTATTATACTTTTGATGAAATGGCATATTGGCTCCATAATGTTGTGTTGAGCATGCTTTTGTTGGAGAAGGTAGTTCCTCCTATAAACATGAGAAATTTTTAATTTCATACATAATGGGTTGGTAGATGTAGTTCCTACTTCCTTGTGTTGCATTGATTGTGATTGAGATGGAGTTGAAGTTTCCTCCTTTGAGTGGTGCATTATTTTGATATTTCACGCATGATGGACTGCTAGTATTGAGTCTTTAATTCCGTAAGGTGTCTAGATAGTCATTCGAGAACCAATGTTCCCAAGGGGGAGATAATGTAATACTCCGGAACTAGTAGGCTAAGCTAGAGCTTGATGTTAAGGTTAGAGCCTTGAAAGTACCCTCCCGTACCTTAAAACACGTGTTCGTGTTAGAACGTCAAGACCTAAACCCCAAGGACCAACCATGGGTCCTTGAGGAAAAGACCTAAAAGGCTACCAGGCAGTGACCCACGGAGGACATCCACGCCTCTTGGGTCAACCCATGCCCTGTAGGGGGCAGCGTGGGTGAGGCCTCCTTTGAATCTGCCTAACGCAATAGTCACGGGCAGGACCCACGCCTCGTGGATGGGTCCATGCCACGTGGCTTGCCTCTATAGGTCAAGCCCCCCATTTCAAGTTTCAGAACCCCGACCCATGCTTCAACAGCACGGGTCGTGGGTCCAACCACGGTCCGTAGGTGAGGGGGTCATGGGTCACACCTAAAAGGTAGTTTTGGGAGTTAGTTGAGGGGTAGTTTAGGGTTTTCCATTTTAATTAATTATTAAGTGACGTCATTTTGTATTATTTTAGACCAACTATATAAGTGTTTTTTTAACACCCGGAAAATTATTAGGTGAAACTAGAGCCTTACGTATGAGTTTTAGAGTTTGATGTGTGGTTTAGAGTTGTAAAATGGCTCCCCGTACTTAGAATAAAGATTTTACGGGCTGAACGTCAAGGTACGACCCCCCAAGGACAAACCAAGGGTCCTTGAGGAAGACCCTAAATTAGCCCCCAAAAATCTAGCTAAGTATATTGTCCACGCGAGGGTTCACGACTTGTGAAAGCCTCCACTTCCCGTGGAAGCCCTCGTGGATCAATGCCTTAGCCGTGTAGGCAAAAAGGCAAGTCCACGTAAGGGTCTACGGAGCGTGGAGGACTCCACTACCCGTGAAGACCCCTCGTGAAGATTTCCTTAGCCACATGGACAAAACTCAAGTCCACGTGAGGGATCACGGCACGTCGAAGGGTCCACTGCCCATGGAGGCCCTCGTGGACTTTGCCTTAGGCGTGTGGGCAGTCCACGTAGGGGGAAGGGTATTTTGGGTATTTCCATTTTATTAGTCCTATCAAAGTGGGTTGTTTTTATATTATTTTTAAATAATTATATAAGGTATTTTAGGTTAAAACACACCCAAACCAAATCATTTTCAAAAACACCCAAATCAAAATCACAAGTTCATCTTCCTCACAATATTTCTATCTCAAAAACCCAAAGAAGAAGAAGAATAGTATTGGAGCTAGGGCTTCAATAAACAAGGCTATTTCACTCAATTTCTTTGGAGAATCATAACTAACGTATGGTAGTCCTTCATCCTTGGATAATCTCCATCCAAAGAGTCCCTCCAAATTCAATTTCAAAACTAGTGATTTCCCCAAAGTTAGGGTTTGACTTCAATCTTGTGGGTTCTTTCCAAAAACGTTTTTGATGATTGATTTATGATGGATTATGATTGAATTGATGATTTATTATTTATTTATGATGAAATTCCCCCAATAACCCATGAAACTCCATATTCTTCTATTATGAACTTGTGATGTGGGTTTGTTGATTATAGAAGATCTTTATGAAATTATGCAAGTAATGATTGGGTTACCTGAAATTATGATTATATACATGTCTAATGTAGTGATTCTAGATATTTTTATTGAAATATTATTTATTGTCCTTGAAGGACAAAGTATGAGAATTACGTATGATCATGATAGCTATGTAAATACTTTGTGAATACTTTGAGAGTAAAGTGATTATGATTATGATCTAGGTGTTGTGTTGTTGGCGATTATCCTCATGTACACACTCATGTATGAATATGGTATGATGTGAAAGGTTTGTCACATGTAGTAATTCTAAGGTTGGAAGACTAGTCTCACCTATTGAATCTATGAGCTATAGTATAAATTAAGTTGGATGGACTGTCAAGACATTCTTCTATGATTATGAACATAAGTCAAGACTTAATATGTAATTTAGGGGAATTAATGCCTAGCACTGAGTGGATTTGAAAATGAGATGGGAAGTTTATACGATAGTTGAGTCCGGCTTTTCGAAGTATATCTCATGAGATGAAAACCTTCTACCTTAGTTGAGTCCGGGTTTCTAATAGCAATCTCCCTATCCCATAACTATGTGCCCACATAGGTCTTTAGCTAGTGGATCCATTTAAGCTAAGAGAATGGTTCTTCCTTAGGCAAGTAGAACAACCCCTTTTCGGTATGGGGTAGACACCGGATTCCATCTTAGCTCACATGGTCTATGTCGGTTAAGGCTTATTCCCACTAGCACAATAATATGAACAAGATTATAAAATATGGACTATGGTTACTTAAGGAGTTTTACTTAGTATGGGTGGGATTATGGGATCTCACTCATGTATTGCAAAAGTAGGCTTTGAAGGTAACTATGTCATGTTCCTTTTACGATGTAATGATCTATGAGTTGACTATGCTTATGACTTATGCTTTTACACTATCTTCAAAATGTTGTTTTCAATTAGCAAATTGCATGCATCTAACTAAAATGTCCCTTTTTGCATGTTTTCAAGGTTTTCGTGCATGACTATCATACTTAGTGCATATTTGTACTAACCCATATTTTTGATATTTTTCACAAAGTGTAGGGTCCGGTTCTCAAAGTGGTCCCCATTGTGGCTAGAGCTTGGAATTGAGCATCCTCCTTGCTAGTTTGTGGGTCCTCATGGTTCGAGGATGGCTATTTTCATTTAGTAGTTTCATTCTTGTATTTCACTTTCGGATTTTGTTGTTTTAGGGCTGTGACCCTATTTGAGACTTCGATTGAAGTAGATGGTTAATTGAGACAAGTCTAGACTTCCGCTTTCCTATATGAAAAATTTTGGACTTAAATGCGCTTTACTCTTTATTGTTCTTTTATCTTATGTTATGATATGCTAAGGGGCTTGTATGAGACCCCTTCGGGGTTGAGTACACCTTGTCACATATAGGGGGTACTCTTGGGTCGTGACAAACTTGGTAATCAGAGCACAAGGTTTAGAATGATTCTAGGATGATGTCTCATAAGCCATGTCTAGTAGATTTTTGTTCATAGTGTCAAGCGCGCCACATTTATGAATGAGAGGCTACAAGACGATTAGGAAATTCCACTTCTTCATTACTCTTAAGTCTTGCGATAGAGGACTATTTTATAGGGTCTTTCTTCTAATCCTTATCCGGTGGTCTATGGGATATGACTACTTAGGGAGCTTTCACTGGTGGATTTGAGGGAGACAATGTTGATTAAGGAGCTCCTCCTGAAGCTCCTCAAGTTCCCGTTGACTTAATGTCTAATGAGAAGATTAGGTATGATTTTCAATTGTTGACTCAAGTCGGGATAGAAACTCCGGAACTTTATGGGTCAAAGATGGAGGAAGATCCTCAAGAGTTCATAGATGAGATCTCCAAGGTGTCAAATTTTGTGGGAGTGAATCCGGTAGAAAAGGTGGAAGTGGCTGCTTATCAATTGAGGGATGTTGCTCAACTTTGGTTTAACCAATGGAAAAAAGAAAGTCCGGTAGAAGCGGGTTCTATGAAATGGGAAAGATTTAAGAATGGGTTTCTTGATAGGTTTTTCCCTTTGGAAATGAGAGAGGCTAAGATACTTGAGTTTATTAACCTTCGCCAAGGTAGGATGAGTGTTGAGGAGTATGCTCGGATGTTCACTAGGTTTTCAAGATATGCTCCAGCCATAGTGGCCGACCGTAGGATGAAGATGAGTAAGTTCATGTCGGGTGTGTCCGACTTGATAGCAAAGGAATGTACTATGGTTATGCTTGAGAATGATATAAATATTGATTGTTTTTTGATTCATGCTCAACGGTTTGAAAAGGAGAAACTTGAAGAGAGGTCTAGAGGAACAAAGAGGTATAGGCTTGATGATGATAATTCTTCTCAAGAAAGGTTTTATGGACAAAGCTCTTCTAAGGTTCCACCAATGTTTAACCAAGAGAGGGTGTCTACACCTAAGTCTCTAGGAGTGAGGTGTAGTGGATCTTATGTGATTAAGCCTACTTGTGCTAGGTGTGGAAAAAGACATGATGGTAAGTGTCTAGCCGGCATGAAGGGTTGCTATGGTTGTGGTAAGATTAGTCATAAAATGAGAGATTGTCCGGTGCTTAAGGCTAGAGGAAGAGAGGGTAAGTAAGTTCCTCCTAATGATTCTGGTATGTGTTATGCTTTATTAGATTCCGGTATTACTTGTCTTTTCTGACTTGAGATGCTAGGCTTTGATGTTGTCCTTAATATGAATGGGCTTCATTGTTGTTTTATGATATTGATGGTAGAACCCTACTTGACCATTTTGAGTTTTGGGTAGGTTGGAAGGTTTGATGAAAAGTGTGTTTAAGTAATGACTAGATGAGTTGAGTGAGTAGACTCCTCTTAAAAGTAGTAGTAAAATCCACCATAGTCTGGAATGACCTTGGGTGATGGATGTGAAGCTTAGTGATGACTTGCCCCGACCTTAGAATTTAAAGAAATGATGCTTAGAAGAGTCTGTATAGGCTTACTCCCAAGGGGGAGATGATGTGCTTAGATAGCAAGGTCGTTGAGTGCTCTTGATGGTTATGATTTGGTTGGCTTGGAATTTTCACCTTGAGAGGTGCATTGAGTTTGGGAAGTTTAGTCCCGGTTTTGTTGGCTCATATGAAATCTTGAGTGGAGTTATTAAGGTTGGGATGCATTGTTGTTAGACCTCTATTGGGTTTTGAACCAGGTAAGGCTATTATGAGTTTGTGGTTATGCCTTGGGATTTGTTGAAAGAAGTGGTACTTGAGGATTTTAGTAGGGGCTTTCCTCCCAAGGGGGAGATGGTGTGCTTAGAAAGCAAGATTTGTTGAGAGACATGATATCCTCATCTCTTCTTCAATTCCTATTCTAGCTTGAGACCAAGAGTTCCTTTTTGGGCTTGTTCATTGTTTTGGAGTCATGTGTGATTTATGTGTTTCCATGATCTCCTTATGTTATGAATGTTCTTGAGAAATTAATGTTTAGTAGTAAAGTGAGTTTACATGATATATGTGTTCCTCATGTTGTTGTGCATTTGAGTATAATGTTGCATATTTGACTTCATGAGATGAATTGATGAACATGCTTTATTATGTTTTATGAGATGGAATATTGGCTTCATGATGTTGTGTTGACCATGCTTTTGTTGGAGAACGTAGTTCCTCCTATGAACATGAGAAATGTTGAATTTCATGCAAATTGGGTTGATAGATGTAGTTCCTACTTCTTTAAGTTGCATTGATTGTGATTGAGATGGAGTTGAAGTTTCCTCCTTTGAGTTGTGCATTATTTTGATGTTTCATGTATGATGGGCAGCTAGTCTTCAGTCCTTAAATCTGTAAGGTGTCTAGATCATCATTTGAGGACGAATATTCCCAAGGGGGAGATAATGTAACACCCAGAAAATTAGTAGGTGAAACTCGAGCCTTACGATGAGTTTTTGAGTTTGATATGTGGTTTAGAGTTGTAAAATGGCTCCCCGTACTTAGAATAAAGATTTTAGGGGCTGAACGTCAATGTACGACCCCCCAAGGACCAACCAAGGGTCCTTGAGGAGCACCCAAAATTAGTCCCCAAAAATCTGGCTAAGTATACTATCCACGCGAGGGTTCACGACCGGTGAAAGCCTCCATTGCCCGTGGAAGCCCTTGTGGATCGATGCCTTAGCAGTGTAGGCGAAAAGGCAAGTCCACGTGAGGGTCTACGGAACGTGGAGGACTCCACTGCCCGTGAAAGACCCCTCGTGAAGATTGCCTTAGCTGCATGGGCAAGGAGGCAAGTCCACGTGAGGGTTCGCGAGGCGTGGAGGACTCCACTGCCCGTGAAGACCCCTCGTGAAGATTTCCTTAGCCACATGGGAAAAACTAAAGTCCACGTGAGGGACCACAGCACGTTGAAGGGTCCACTGCCCGTAGAGGCCCTCGTGGACTTTGCCTTAGGCGTGTGGGCAGTCCACGTAGGGGGAAGGGTATTTTGGGTATTTCCATTTTATTAGTCCTATTAAAGTGGGTTGTTTTTGTATTATTTTTAAATAATTATATAAGGTATTTTAAGTTAAAATACACCCAAACCAAATCATTTTCAAAAACACCCAAATCAAAATCACAAGTTCATCTTCATCACAATATTTCTGTCTCTAAAACCCAAAGAAGAAGAAGAGTAGAATTAGAGCTAGGGCTTCAATAAACAAGGCTATTTCACTCAATTTGTTTGGAGAATCATAACTAAGAATGGTAGTCCTTCATCCTTGGATAATCTCCATCCAAGGAGTCCCTCCAAATTCAATTTCAAAACTAGTGATTTCCCCAAAGTTAGTTTTGACTTCAATCTTGTGGGTTCTTTCGATAAATATTTTTGATGATTGATTTATGATGTATTATGATTGAATTGATGATTTATTGTTGATTTATGATGAAATTCCCCCAAGAACCCATGAAACCCCATATTCTTCAATTATGAACTTGTGATATTGGTTTGTTGATTATAGGAGATCTTTATGAAATTATGCAAGTAGTGATTGGGTTACCTGAAATTATGATTATATCCATATCTAATGTAGTGATTCTAGATATGTTTATTGAAATATGATTTATGGTCCTTGAATGACAAAGTATGAGAATTACGTATGATCATTATAGCTATGTAAATACTTTTTGAATACTTTGAGAGTAAAGTTATTATGATTATGATCTAGTTGTTGTGTTGTTTGAAATTATCCTCATGTACACACTCATGTATGAATATGGAATGATGTGAAAGGTTTGTCACATGTAGTGATTCTAAGGTTGGAAGACTAGTCTCACCTATTGAATCTATGAGTTATAGTATAAATTATGTTGGATGGAGAGTCAAGACATTCTTCCATGATTATGAACATAAGTCAAGATTTAATATGTAATGTAGGGGAATTAATGCCTAGCACCGAGTGGATTTTAAAATGAGATGGGAAGCTTATACGATAGTTGAGTCCGCCTTTCCAAAGTATATCTCATGAGATGGAAACCTTCTACCTTAGTTGAGTCTGGGTTTCTAATATCAATCTCTCTATCCCATAAGTATGTGCCCACATAGGCTTTTAGCTAGTGGATCCACTTAAGATAAGAGTATGGTTCTATCTTAGGCAAGTAGAACAACCCCTTCTCGGTGTGGGGTCGACACCAGATTCCATGTTAGCTCATATGGTCAATGTTGGTTAAGGCTTATTCCCACTAGCACAATAATATGAACAAGAGTATGAAATATGGACTATGGTTACTTAAGGAGTTTTACTTAGTATGGGTGGTATTATGGATCTCACTCATGCATTGCACAAGTAGGCTTTGAAGGTATCTATGTCATGTTCCTTTTATGATGTAATGATCTATGAGTTGACTATGGTTATGACTTATCCTTTTATACTATCTTAAAAATGTTGTTTTCAATTAGAAAATTGCATGCATCTAACTAAAATGTCCCTTTTTGCATGTTTTCAAGGTTTTCGTGCATGACTATCATACTTAGTGCATTTTTGTATCAACCCATATTTTCTACATTTTTCACAAAGTGTAGGGTCCGGTTCTCAAAGTGGTCCCCATTATGGCTAGAGCTTGGAATTGATCATCCTCCTTGCTAGTTGGTGAGTCCTCATGGTTCGAGGATAGCTATTGTCATTTAGTAGTTTCATTCTTGTATTTCACTTTTGGATTTTGTTGTTTTAGGGCTGTGACCCTATTTGAGACTTCGATTGTAGTAGATGGTTAATTGAGACAAGTCTAGACTTCCGCGTTTCTTTATGAAAAAATTGGACTTAAATGCGTTTTACTCTTTATTGTTCTTTTATCTTATGTAATGATATGCTAAGGGGCTTGTATGAGACCTCTTAGGGGTTGATTACGCCTTGTCACATCTAGGGGGTACTCCTGGGTCGTGACAGTTTTAAGCCCCTAAACTAAGTCATCTAAATCATAACTACCAACTTCCCAAATCAAAACCCATCTTCCCCAAAATCTTCTCTCTAGAACTCCAAGGAAGAATAAGAAGAAAATCAAGCTAGGGTTTGAAGTAGAGGCCTTTTCCAATCCATTTCGTGTGGATTATTAATTGAGCTATTGTAGCTTTTCATCTATGGGTAGCCTCCACCCATAGAGTCCCTTCAAAACTCAATATCACAACTTGGATTTCCCCAAAAAATAGCTAGGGTTTTACTCAAAGTCATGGGTTCTTTTTAAAAATGTTTTCAATGATTGATTTATGTTGGATTATGATTGAATTGATGATTTATTGTTGATTTATGATGAAATCCCCCCATGAATCAATGAATTCCCCATATTACTAAATTGTGATCTCATGATGTGGGTTGACAGATTATAGAAGCATGTGAAGAGATTATGCTTAGAATGATTGAGTTAATTGTGTCATGTTATTATCCATATCTAATGTAGAAATTCTAGATGTTTGGGTTGAATGTGATTCATGGCCCTTGAAGGGCAAATTATGAGAATTGTATATGATTATGAGAATTATGCATGTGCTTCAACCTTCACTTTGAGAGTGAAAATCCTATGACTATGGTGTAATTGTGGTATTGTTGAAAGGTCATTCTCCCCTATACCCCTACACATGATTATGTATGAAATGTTTATGACTATGATAATCTTGTTGTGTTGATTGAAAGGCTATTCTAATGAACACACTATGAACATGATGTGAAAGGCTTACTCACATAATAATGATTCTAAGGTTTAAAGGTTATTCTCACCTATTGAATCTATGAGCTATCATGATATCATGTTGGATCGAATGCTAGGGCATTATTCCATAAGTATGAACTTAAGTTAAGACTTAACATGAACTTAATGGGAATTATGCTTAGCACTAAGTGAATATGAATATGAGATGAATGTTTTTACGTCAGTTAGTCCGGCTTTCCAAATGGGTTCCTTATACGTCAGTTAGTCCGGGTTCCCAAAACAGTTATCTCATGAGATGGAAACCTTCTACCTCAGAAGTCCGAGTTTCTAGAAGCAATCTCTCTATCCCGTAACTATGTGCCCACATAGGTCTTTAGCTAGTGGATCCACCTAAGCTAACAAACTCTAGTTCTACCTTAGGCAAGTAGGACACTTCTTTTGGTGTGGGGGCATGACACCGGATTCCATGTAGCTCACATGGTCTATGTCGGTTAAGGTGATTTCCCTACATGACTGAATATGAACTATGACAAAAACATGAATATGAACTATGACAAGAACATGAACATGAACTCCGACTTATGGCTTCTCAAGAAGTTCTAGTTAGTGTGAGTGGGGCTATGGGACTTCATTCATGCATTGTAAAAGTAGACTTTGAGAGTGGGTGTGGTCTGGTTCTCTTATGCTATGAAGATATATGAATTATACATGCTTGATGTGGATTGTTGCTATGAGTGACTTCCTTGATATGAGTTTATGAAAATGAATTTTTCCTTGTCTATGAGTATTGGCTATGATGAGGTTAAAAGCATTATATGTATGATTAGGGTGGCCTAAAAGTGGTACTTAGTATTAGATAGGATTATGGAATCTTATCTATGCATTGCACAAGTATAGCTTAGGGTTACTTATGAAATGGTTTGACTTGTGTTTTTACACTAATGCTCATGATGATTCTTAAACTTGATAAAGTGCAAGATTTCAAATAAAATGTCCCTTTTTGGCATGTTTCAAGGATTTTATGCATGGCTATCATACTTAGGTGCATTTTTGTACTAACCCATATTTTCTATATTTTTTTCTATAACTGTAGGACCTGGTTGTTGAGGTGTGCTTCCTTCTTGGTCAAAGCTTGGATCGACTATTCTCCACGCTTTTGGTGAGTCCTCATGGTTCGAGGACGGAAGATGTTTCTTTCTAGTTTCTTTCTCACATTCTATTTTTGAGACTATGTTGTAAAAGGGATGTGACCCTATTTAATACTTCGATTGTATTAGATGGCTACTTGAAACAATGTCTAGACTTCCATTTGCTTTTATGAAAAACTTCGATTGTAAAGAAAAGTTTTAAATTCCGCATCATTTGTATTTATCTTATGTCATGATATGCTAAGGGCTTGTATGAAACCCCTTCAGGGTTGAGTACGCCGTGTTACATCTAGGGGGTGCCCCTGGGTTGTGACACTATGTTTAGGGTGTGGTGAAAAAAGAGGAAAGTCAAGAAGTTTTAGAAATTTTCCCTTGAAGGATCATATTGAAAAAGATTGAACTCCTCCATGTAAAAAAAAGAGAAAAGAGATAAGTGAAAGAAGAAACATATCGAAAAAGAAAAGTATTATTGAAATAATGTTTGTGAAATGGACAAAAGAAATGGGGTATCCAATGAGTCATGCTTAAAAGAACATAGGGTGGACTGTGAAAATCAAAAAGAGTGAAAGAAAAGGAGAAAAGGTGAAATACATGCCATGCTTCATGAAGGTAGAAGTCACTAAACCAAAATAATCGTACCTGACCTTTGTGATCTTGAGTGAGGTGAAAGTCATGTTGGTTGGAAAATACGGGCAAGCCTATAGGTAGAGTCATGTGTTTGTTTATCTTTGGGAGTGTGAGAGTTGCCTTTGATTCCAAAATTCTGAAAATTTGATGAGTTTAGTGTGAGCATGGAATCAATTTTGGTGTGAGGGCATTTGAATGCTTTTGCTGAGCTTGAACTTGCATTTGAAGCAAGCATTATGAGCTTGAGTTTTATTTGATAATGGTTAGTCACATTTCGAAACTTAGAGTGCACAATTGAACATTGAATGAGTAGTTTGAACCTCTTATGTGCATTCATGTTGAGTCTTGAGTAGCACTGTTTGTAGAAATCCTTGTTGAACTAATTGATCTTGTGTTTTACTTGAGGACAAGCAAAAGTTTAAGTTGCGGTGTTGATGAGTTTGGGATTTCGACTCATTTAGGGCTTAATAATCATAGTTTTAGTGTCCTTATTGCCTATCTTATGCTTTAAACTGATGTTTATGTGTTGATTTGCAGCTAGGAAGATAAAAGAGCAAGGCAAGGACATTACCGGGAAAAAAGGAGCAGAAAAGCTGAAAAAGCTGAAGATAAGGAAAGCTGACGATCGCCAAGATCACACGGCAACTCGCCGAGTTGTACTTCAGCTCGCCAAAAGTTACAGCCTGCCAGCCCTAGGGAAAAGCCAAATCGGCAATGGAAATGGACCTTCACTGAACAGTCGAATGGATCGGTGACAAGGATTCTGATCACCTAAAGTTATAGGGTCTTAATGGTGAAGAGGCAAGTCAAGACGGCGATGGAGAAAGACACTTGGCGCATTACCGACCTGGTAGGTGATTCTTGACTAATTCCGCTGATCAGTTCAAAAGCTAAAAATCTGGAAGAGTATAAATGTGAAATTTTAAAAGAGTTTTGGAGTTCTGAGATTATTAGCTAATGTTTCGAGTGTTTGAGAGTTCTTAGTTTGAGTTTGTGATCCCAAACACTAATTTTAGAGTTTTTTTCAGTAGAATGTTAAGTTGGGTTTTGATTTTTAGTTAATTTGAAGCATTGTGAAGACTTGAATTTGGTTACCCAGCTGATGGAGAACATACTTGGTAATATTTTCCTGCCTTTTATAATGTGTGGTTAAAACCCCCATTCTTGGGGGTGTGATTATGTGATTAATTATCTCAATTACCTTATAGGTGTTAGTAATTACTGATTTAATTGCTGTTTTGAAGTGGGTTCGATTGATAATTGAGTTTTAATTCATAAATTGTAGTTGCAAATACAGTTCTAGTCTACTATTTTATGCTTGCTTGAGAGAGAGGTTTTAGAATTAAGGTTATCAATTGATGATTGTAGTGATTGGGTTGTTGTGGATTCAACTTGAGAAAGTGAGTCTTAATTCAATCCTACAAATCTAGCTCGAGAGAGTAGATTAATTGAGGTTTTGGGATGTGTATAATTGTTATGCTTGTCGAGGTTCCAGAGAACTCGCTTGATTCATGATAGTTTATCGAGAGATGGCTATTACATCTAAAATCTAGCCTACCCACTAAGATTCAGAAACTTTGGAAATTAGTAATCACGCGTATAGTTGTAGTTGTTACCTGACAAATCCATTCCCCCCATTTGACACTAGTTGTCAACCCCTTCAATTTACTTTAATGGTTTCGATAGTTATTATTCCTACAACCGATTAGAACATGTCTTTCACTTCCTAATGGAATTCTCTACCGTATCACTCCCTGTGGGATCGACCCCAACTCTTCGTTGGGTTTATACTAGATTGTGATCGCCTACACTTAGAATTGGATGATGTGTAGTTGAGCGTTATCAGGAACCACACACCACTACACGTTTTGTGGAACCTCACACGCTCTGTTAAGTGGGCTTTCAAAGTTGCCAGGAACAACCCAACTTATAGTGAAGAACCACAGTTGCCTACATGGCCTGTGGTGCGTCACACGGTTTGTGAAGTGGAGCGTGAATTGGGCAGTTCAGCCTTTAAGTATGGGTCAACTTCAAACAGTTATATCTTTTAGAACAAAATAAATTAGGTGGCCCTTGACCTATCAAATTAAAGAAATTTGAGTACTCTTTCCAACGCCACCGAGTTTGCTAAAATTCAAGCTCGGTGTAAGAAGTTACATTTTTTTCAGTTGACACATGTTGGGTAGGGCCATAACCACGACCCAATTGACGGGCTATGGACCTAATGACGGTCCGTCAGTCCCATTCTGAAGGCCACTTCGTCAGTTTTATGTCTGGGTTGTTTTTGCCTTTTTCCCTATGCATTGGGCACCTACACTACGTCGTTTCATGCCTAAACTACGTCGTTTTTATAAGTCTAAGCCTAATAAACCCGCCTGATATTACCTAGAACCCTCATTCTCCAAAAATCACCCAACTTAGAGCGAAAAGAAGTGGAAAAGTCGACCGCTTTTCCCACGAACAAGCATGAGTGTTCTTCAAAGTTCAGCCCCAAAGTCTAAAGGATTTATCCGTAGATTTTGTCACCAAGTATGTGGGATTTCACTAGTGGGTTTCTTTCACCCATTAGGTCCCTCGAATTCAGTTAGTTCTTCAGATTCTCACAAACTTTCAGACCTAGGGTTTCTAGATTTTCAAGATTTATTGTGATTATTGTTCCTTTGATTTTAATAACTTGTTTCTTGATAATTTAGTATAATTCCATGCATACCACTCGGAACCCTAGTTTGTGTAAATTTATCCTAGTTCATGAATTATACTTGCTAGGCCAATCAGACAAAAAACCATGCTTCAGATTAAGATTTCCATATACTCAGTATATAAATGTTGCATTCTCAGTTAGCATGTCAGTGTTTTGAGCTATTAAGTATTTAGTGCATTTTAACTTTATGAACATTCAGTGAGAGTAGACTTAAAACCGAGTTAGAAGAGGTTCAGTAGATTTAGTTATCACGCCACAATCATGCCTCTATCCCCTGGCAAGGTATATTGGATCCTCTCGATAGGGTGTATACATCGGGCACCACATTTAGCTCATGTGGTATATGTCAGTTAATAGTAGCTCCCACAGTCAGCCTCTTATTGCATTGACCAAGTTTTAAGCACTTATTTCACTATTCAGGCAGCATGTTATCTTTATTATTAGTACTAGGTCATTGCACTTAGTTCAGTTTTAAGTTATACTTTAGTACATATGCGTATCCTTGTTGAGATTATATCATTTCTCAGTTATGCATTATTCAGCGTATATACTTTGTTCACCTTTGCAAATCTATATCCTTCATTGTCAGTACATTCCAAATATTGACGCATACTTTGCGCTACATCATTTCATGATGTACGTTTAGGCACTCAGCATCCAAATTACGCTTATTTCGATTCCTAGTCCGAATTCAACAGCTTCAGTGGTGAGTCCTCATATTCGAGGATAATAGACATTCTTTGCTTTTCAGTCTTTATTTCCATTTTTTAGTTTTGTTAGAGTTAGATGGGGGGCGTGTCCAAGTAACTGAAATTAGTTAGAGACTTTTCTGACATAATAGTGGATTCAGCTCGAGTTGTTAAGTGTTGTTTGAGTTATCACTAAACTCTTATTATATTTTGATATATTCAGAGTAGTTGGGTTTTTCCCCATTTCAGATATCCACTATTTTTAGTTTCCGCATAGTACATGATTTACTTAGTTATTTTCCAGAATGCTTGTCATATGTTAGACTCAGGGTTAGCTTGGGGTCACTCGTGATCCTAGGTCCTGTGTTACGTCTAAGGGGTAGCATCGGGGCATGACAAACTTGATATCAGAGCATCAAGTTCAAGCTTCCTAGGGTGTCTGTAAACCGCACTAACTAGAGTATCTTTCATGAGTGTGAACCGCACCACACCTATGAGAGGGAGCCTACTAGGTGTTCTAAGAAAATTTCACTTCTTTTGTTATTCCTATCGTGCGTGTAGTGTGATTCAACTTATCCTTTGTAATCCATCATTATGCATTTAAGATCATGCCACCTGGTCGAACTAACACATGGAATGCTAATGCGAGCAACGTTAACAAATTTCCTCCAGTCCCTAACCATTAGGTGATCAATGTAGAGTTCCGAAATGTGATCAACATATTAGCTCAGATTGTAGCCAATCAGAACAATCAACTGGCCCCAGTTCTTGCAAACCCCATTGGTGGATCGACTACAACTAGGGTTTGATATTTTGTGCTTATGAATCGACCAGAGTTTCTGGGGTCACATATTGGTAAGGACCCACAAAACTTTATTAATGAGGTTAAGAAGATTCTGGTGGTAATTCAAGTGACTGGTAATGATAGGGTGGAGTTGGCATCCTATCGGCTTAAGGAAGTGGTTCATATCAGGTTCACACAATGGGAAGACAACAGGGGTGCAGATGCAACTCCTATGACTTGGGATTGTTTTACTGGAGCTTTTCTGGACAGGTTCTTTCTGAGAGATTTGAAGGAGGTAAGTATTATGAGTTCATGAATCTGAAGCAGGGCTCAATATCAATCCAGGAGTACGGGCTAAAATTCACCCAGCTCTCCAGGTATGTTCCATATATGGTTGTTGATTCGAGAGTTCAAATGAGCAAGTTCTTATTTGGAGTACCTGATCTGGTGAAGACTGAGTGTGGGATTGCTATGTTGTTAGGGGATATGTATATCTCCTGATTAATGACCCATTCTCAAAAGTTTGATAGAGATAAGCTCAAGGAAATGGCTAAGGATAACAAGAAGGCTAGAACAGGAAATTATGAATACTCTCAGCATAGGTCGGGTGGTGGGAATAACTCTACAGCCCCACCGCCTTTATGAACTAGCGCTCCATCCTCCTGGTTTTGACAAGACCAGAAAAGAAGGGCCTAAGGCTCTAAGTCTCAGAGGAGATGTTCGGGTAATAGGAATTTTCCATTTTGTTCATTGTGTGGTAAGAACTATCCAAGCATGTGTCTTGCATGCACAGAGGGGTGTTTTGGGTGTGGCTAATCTGGTCATATGTTAAAGGATTACCCTTCTACAAGGCAAGGACAAGGAGGTAATACTAATAGGGCTCAGTCTAAAACATCAATAGTTTTAGCGGGTCGCCCTACTGAACAGGGTGCCTCGTCTGGTACAGGTGGTGGTCAGTGCCAAAACAGGTTGTATGTTCTTCAGGCTCGCTTGGACGAAGAAGATTCTCCTGATGTGGTCACTGGTACTTTACAAGTCTTCTATTTAAATATTTTCGCATTGTTACATCTAGGGGATACACATTCTTTTGTAACTATATATATAGCAGTAAACTTTTGTGTCAGTCCAGAAATTCTCTCAAAACCCTTCTCAGTCTCTACTGCAGTTGGTGACACAGTTATAGCAAGACGGATATACAACAATGGCCCTCTTAAAGCTCTTAGACAGTCACCTCAGCAGACCTTGTAGAGTTAGCAATGGTAGAATTTGATATCATTCTAGGCATGGATTGGTTACATTACTGTTATGCCTCAGTAGATTGTAGAACTAGAATCGTTCGATTTCAGTTTCCAAACAAGCAAGTCTTAGAGTGGAAGGGTAGTAGCTTAGTGCATGTAGGTTGATTTATCTCTTACCTTAAGGCCAAAAGGATGATCTATAAAGGGTATATCTATAATCTTATTTGGCTCAAGGATTCAAACTTCGAAACCCCAAATGTTGAGTCAGTACCAGTGGTGAATGAGTTTCCAGAAGATCTTCTTGGAGTCCCTGCCGAAAGGGAAATCGACTTAGAAATAGATGTCCTTCTAGATACCCAGCCTATTTTGATTCCTTCTTACAGAATGGCTCCAGCTGAGCAAAAGGAATTGAAACAACAGTTCAAAGATCTTCTAGATAAGGGCTTCAACAGACCAAGTATCTACACATAGGGTGCTCTAGTGTTGTTCATGAAAAATAAAGACGGTTCTCTCAGAATATGCATTGACTATCGTCAGTTGAACAAAGTCACAATCAAGAATAAGTATACCATCCCCTTAATTGATGATTTGTTCGACCAACTGTATGGTGCTAGTTTCTTTTCTAAGATAGACCTCAAAGCTGGCCATCATCCTCTCAGAGTAAGAGATAGTGACACCCCGAAAACAGCCTTAAGGAATCGGTATGGTCACTATGAATTTGTAGGTATATATTTTAGACTAAAAAATGCTCTTGCAGCTATCATGGACTTAATGAACAGGGTGTTCAAATAGTATTTGAACTTGTTCTTCATCGTCTTTATTGATTATATCCCCATTTATTCTCGGAGTGAGGAAGAGCATGCGACTCATCTGAGAGTCATTTTTCAAACCCTAAAAGATCACCAGCTATTCAATAAGTTCAGCAAATGTGAATTCTGGTTACAGTCCATTGCTTTCCTTGGTCATGTGGTATCCAGCGAAGAGATTTTAGTAGATTCTCAAAAAATTGAGGTAGTACAGCACTGGCCCAGACCCACCTCTCTGACTGATATCAGAAGTTTCTTGGGTTTGGTCGATTACTGTAGGAGGTTCTTTGAAGGATTTTCATCCATAGCTTCGGCATTGAAATAGTTGACATAGAAGAAGGTCATATTTCAGTGGTCAGATGACTGTGAGAAAAGCTTCTCAGAACTGAAGACAAGGTTGACTACAACTCTTATCTTGACTCTACCAGATGTGTCACACAATTATCTGGTTTATTGTGATGCATTCAAGGTCAGCCTAGGTTTTTTGTTGACGCGGCAAGGTAAGGTCGTAGCTTATGCTTCTAGACATCTTAAGGTCCACGAGAAGAACTACCTAACTCATGACCTAGAGCTTGCAGTCGTAGTGTTTGCCATAAAGATTTGGAGACACTACTTGTATGGTGTTCAAGTTTATGTGTTTACAGATCATAAGAGCCTCCAGTGTGTGTTCACCCAGAAAGTGTTGACTCATCGTTAGAGGAGATGGCTTGAATTTCTCAAAGACTATGACATTAATGTGCCCTATCATCCATGTAAGGCCAATATAGTGGCTGACGCCCTCAGCAGACTATCCATTGGTAGTATAGCACATATTGAGGAAGAGAAGAAAGAATTAGCCAAAGTTGTTCACCAACTTGCTCGCTAAGGAGTTTTCCTTGTGCACACATCAGATGGTGGTGTGATAGTTCAGAATGGGTAAGAATCTTCATTGGTAGGGGACGTTAAGGTAAAAAAGGATAGTGATCCTATATTACTTCAGTGGAAAGGTGCAGTTCATCAACAGAGGGTAGAGGTTTTCTCCCAACGGGGAGATGGTGTGCTTCGTTACCAGGGTCGCGTATGTGTTCCAAATGTGGGTGAGTTGAGGCTGCAGGTCCTTACAGAAGCTCATAATGCAGGATATTCTATTCATCCAGGTGCCCCTAAGATGTACTGTGATCTACGAGACATCTATTGGTGGAACGACATGAAGAGGGACATCACAAATTATGTGGCTTAGTGTCCTAATTGTCCACAGGTAAAAGTAGAACATCAGAAACCAGGAAGTGTGACTCAAGATAGTTGCATTCCTACGTGGAAATGGGAAGTGATAAACATGGACTTGATTATCGGTTTACCTCTTACTCTCAAACAATATGATTCCATTTAGGTTATAGTGGACAGAGTAACTAAGTCAGTTCACTTCTTAGCAGTCAAGACTACAGATTCAACGGAGAACTATTCGAAAATCTACATCAATGAGATATTCAGGTTGCATGGGATTACCTTGTCTATCATCTTAGACAGAGGTCCTCAGTATACCTCTCATTTCTGAGATGGTTTCAGATAGGGTCTTGGTACTACGTTGAATCTTAGTATAGCATTTCATCTATAGACAGATGGTCAGGCAAAGCTTACCATTCAGACCTTAGAGGACATGTTGAGAACTTGTCTGAGAGATTTCAAGGGTAATTGGGATGATCACTGTTGAAACCCAATTTTGGCCTAACATTTCCAAAATTCGTAACTTTTAAGTTTTATTTATTTAATAGTTCAAAATACATTTTTTTATAATTTTAAATAAGTTTATCGATATTTATCATTATTTGTCAAAATTCTAGGATTTTTTATCAATTAATTTTAATTACAATTTTTTTGTCACAGCCGGTTGACTACGTTCAAATATTTGTTCATTTTGATTAAATCGTTATTTCTGCTAAATTGCATTTTTTCACATGTCATTAGTTACGTTCATTATATGTTTTAATACTCATTTTATCCGTTATATTTGTTAATATTCTTTTGATATTTTGCACTGTCTAGAAATCATTCAAATACGGATAACTTTTCATACGCATATATTTTATTAAGCTAGTGGTTTTAGCCCATGGTTTTAAGAATAGTGATATTGTACTATTGGTGGTTTTCAATTTCCTATTTAAAGAATAGCTTGGTCATTAAGCTAGAGGGTGGTGAATAAAATTTTAGGGGTAATTTTCAGATTTTTTAGTCTTGAGAAATTTGTTTTAGTATTCATAATTTTCCGGTAACAAGCTCACCGGAGTTCCACCGGAATCCGGCAGAGTCCCCACCAAAAACCCCATTCATTTTTCTCCTTTTTCCGGAGAATTCCATCGCTCCACCAGTGAGCTCGAGGCTCACCAACAACTGCTCACTGCCGCCAGAAAACCAGCCACCAAACGACCTCCAAGTCCCAAAACCCCCTTCCTTTTTCCGTTACCGTTTCCGGCAAAACAATCACCGAAAACCACCATCAGACCCACCACCAACTGCTTCCACTCCCTCACCATTTTTCTCCGACCAACTGCCACCACCCCTCACCCATTTGCTCTCCAAAACCACCCTCGTTTCCACCAAACCGCCACCAAACAGCCATTACTCCACCTGAAATAGACCAACAACCAAAAAACGACCCCTAAAATCCGAACCTCCATCCCTCTCCACGTCGGAACCACCATCCAAATGACCACCTGAAACAACCAACAATCTAGCAATAAACCCAAACGACCCCCATTTTTCCGACCAACAACAACCATCTAACAACAAAATCAGACCCCATTTCCCCCTTTCCTCGTTTCCAGTCAGTCTTTCACTTCCCCTCTACCCTTTCACGATTTTTCTTTCATTTTGCAGGTCACCAGCAGCTCTGAGCTTGCACCACCACCAACTACTAGGCAAAGCAGTGATTCCAACTTCGGCGAACAAAACGCCTTTCGAGCCGACGAACAACTTCCGCACCCTGCTGGTTTCATGGTCACTGATTGCCACAAGATTTGGCCGGAAAATCATCACTCCGGTAACCTTAAATCTTTTATTATAATTTATAAATATTGTTACTCCATTCTTTGTTCAAAAAATATGAGTTAATTTGAATGTAAATTTAGATTTAGATTTTTGTGATTCTTTGGTGGATTTATTCATTATTGTTGTTCACTGTTACTATTACTTTATTATAGTGATGGTGGTTGATTGTTATTACTATTTTATTATTTTGGTGATAGTATTATTATTGTTTGGTGACTTTTTTGAATTGATTTGTCTTTATTTAGATTGTCTGTAAATATAATTTTTGTGATTCACTTCTTTATTTAGATTAGTGTTGTTTGGAGTCATATGTAAATGTTATTTAGGTTCCTCATATTTTAATTATTTTTGGGTCTCGATTTGTTTTAATCTAGTCATCATTGTTGCTAAGTTTTCGTTCATATCTAACAAATTTCATGCATTTTTCTAAAATGTTTCCAGCAATATGTCTTGTTGTTTTGGTTATTTTGACATTTAGTTATTGATTGCAAGTTACTGTATTTATTATTATGCATTATCTTTTGTTGGTTTAGTATGATTTTATATTTTTTACGAGTTAAAATTGGCCAATGAAAAAATCTCTCCGTCGATTTTCGAGGCCTCCACATTGTAAAAGACGGAAATTTAGTTTAAGTTTATATATTTTGTATGTTAAAATTGGCCAATGAGAAAATCTCTCCGTCGATTTTGGAGGCCTCCCAATTTTAAAAGACGGAATTTAGTTTAAGTTTATATATTTTGTATATGTTAAAATTGGCCAATGAGAAAATCTCTCCGTCGGTTTTCGAGGCCTCCTCATTTTAAAAGACGGAAATTTAATTTTAATTAATATATCTTATATGTTAAAATTGGCCAATGAAAAAATCTCTCCGTCGGTTTTCGAGGCCTCCCCATTTCAAAAGACAGAAATTTAATTTTAATTAATATATCTTATATGTTAAAATTGGCCAATGAAAAAATCTCTCCGTCGGATTTCGAGGCCTCCTCATTTCAAAAGACGGAAATTTAATTTTAATTAATATATTTTATATGTTAAAATTGGCCGATGAAGAAATTACCGTCGATTTCCAAGGCCTCCCATGTATATAAGACGGATTTTTATTTTAAGTTATTATTTAATTCATTTATTTTTATTGCATATTTATTTATTACTAACACTTTTACTAAGTGTCTTTACAGGTACCCGGAGTTGCTTCCCATTGAAGCTATTCGAATGAAGTTCGAATTATACTTTTTATTCATTATTTTGTATATATTGACGTTAGGCAAACTTAGGCCGTTTATTATATTATTGTTTTATTTTATTACTTGTGTATATTGCATGTTTGTTTTACTTGTATATTTGTTTTTATCTCCTCCTCAATTTGAAGAAAAAAATGAATTCAGTCGGGACCCACATTTGTGGATTTCGAAGGATGCCTAACACCTTTCCTTCGAAATAACTTGAACCCTTATCTAGAATCTAATGGTTTCGTAGACATTTTTAATTGGTTTCCTAGTTTTCCCTAAAATTAGGTGGCGACTCCTTTAAAACTCTTATTTTCTTAAAATTCTTTTTAAAATCGACTTAATCGATTATTTTTTGAGTCACCGCGACGTTTCTCCCGATTTGAATAGAGTAGGGATGCAAACATACGCAACTCGAATTTAATCGGAGCTCCAGTACAGAATTCAAACACCAAATAAATAAATAAAATCTCGATTGAGATACTCGGTGGCCCTTTATATTGGTTCAGCTTGAGTGAGTATAATCAGATGTTTCACTAACGCACTCGGAGAGACTGAACTTGCTTAAATTAAACCCATCGAGTAGCTTAGATTTTGTTGTCCTTATTAATTGATGTTTAGTATTAGATTTTAATTCGAGACCTCATAATTACTTTGGCAGTCCGGTGTATAATCCAAATGCTTACGTACACAAAATCACCATTAATTACCTATTTATCAAATTATTTTTAAGACTTAAATACTAAACATCAGATCAACTAATAGGGATTGTGTGGTAAAATAGTAATGTCAATTTTTTTTTTAAATGTGTTAAGTTCAAATAGAACAAGTAAAAGTTAATAGATGAAATAAGTCTCTCTTGATTTACTAAAATAGATAACTTAAAACAAAAAAATAATTTTTAGTATAAGAGATAAGTAAAAGGAAATATGGGATTAATAATTATCACTCCATTTTAATTTATATAAGATGTTTAAATAGGTAAGATGTTACAATGATATATTTGTATTATTCCCTAGATAGTCACTTATGTTTGAAAACTTACCTAGTAATATCACTTATGTTTGTTTTAGGACAACAATATCACCCAACTTTGTATATTTTCCTCAAAATATATTTGTCACGATTCAGACCGTCGTGATTGGCACCCACACTAACCCTCCGGTGGGAGAACCATTACTACAACCCGACTAAACAACTTAAAGAAACTAAAACATTTAAAGATACAGAAGCATGTTTAAATGACGAATGAAATATGGAGTTCCCATAAACTCCGAAGGTTTAACAAAAACAACTAACATAATCATCGCAAAAATTCAACCCCTAGAACCTGAAATTCATTGTACCAAAACTCTACTAATCAACAAGTCTAAGAAAAGGGGGTGCAATCCCAAAACTAAACATAAGTAAAAGTCTAACTATGTAGTCTGAGTCCGAAAAGAATGGACTAAACAAATGAAGGATCCATGGCAGCCTGAAAGAACTTGCTCACCCTCGAATCCGGTCTCGGTCAATGATCTCCTAGCTGAGGTCTATCAGTAGCCGCCTGAAGATGCCCTGTACTCAACAAAGAACGAGCAAGTGCAATATCAGTACACGAAACTACAGTGTACTGGTAGGATCACGCGGCTACTCTAGTAAGCGAAATATAAGCAAGTAATTATAACATAGTAAACACACATATACAGAATGCACAATGCAATTATCATTTCAGGAGCAAGATACAATTTCCCAATATCAATGACTGGTAGACAAGAATGCAATAATCACAAGTGGTCCTATCATGGAACCTACACCCAAACTGTTCGTGTGTCAGAACGTGATACCCGATCTAATACACATGTGTCGGAACGTAACATTCGGTCCAATATATGTGTCGAAACGTGACACCCGATCCAATATATGTGTCGGAACGTGACACTCGGTCCAGTCAGCACAACCACAGTCACAATCACACCCATAATGAACAGTACCCATAGTCACACAGTCAAGTAATAGGTTCATGGCATGTAATCGTGCATACATAATCATTTCATTAGGTTCAATTCACGTTTCTCTATTCATATACACGCATACATACAATGAAGCAATTAACAGACATACATCCCCCAACTGGAAATTGAACCATCACCTACCTCGAAACCAAGCCTGAATACTCCTAAGACACGTGAGCCTTCCCTTTCCGGAGTCTTTCAGCTCGTTCTTGATCTAAAACAAGAAATTAATGCAAGGATCACTAAACAAGGTCCAATTTACCTAGATTATAACCAAAATTATCAACCCAAGGCCAAACTTAAGATCCTAATGTTCAACTAGGGTTTTTCCCTCCATTAGCTTCAGGCCAAAACCCTCCCCCAACGATAATTACCCAAGATTCTAAGTTCTAAGAATCGAAAAACGGATTAGGAAAGTAATTATCTTACCTTAAGTGCTAGAATTCGTGGAAATCTATCAAGAAACTGCCCTGGGTCGTCCCTTAGCTCTTAAGAACGAAGTTTACAGAAAATAACGATTTTGGGATTTTTTCCCGATTTAAGTTACAACTGTCCCGCCATAGCGGGCCCCATCCCGCCCCGATGGCTTGCACGGAGACAAAAACTTAGAATTTGAGTTCCAAGCTCCCATCTCGTAACACACCTCCAACCCTTGACGTTCTAAAACTATCATTTCAAGCCAAGATCAGTTTCGAAAGTTCTACTCGCCCGAATTCGATTCTGTAAAGCCGTACAAGCTCCTTAATGTCTTGGCTATCCACTCATGTGATCAAACTCATAAATAAATCCCCCATCCATTATCAGATTTCCCTAGACCTCACCTGACTCAGATTTCGTCCAAGTCTGGCCTAGGCTAGAAATTTTCAAGTTACTACTCAGAAGTTTTCTGGCCCAAATTTCTTCCCTATTGGCTTTTCCATAACGACGGGAACAGGTCGTTACAATATTTGACAAAGAAAAAAATATTATTCTCTCTCCTATTGAGATGTCATGTCACATTATTCATTTTTTATTAAAAAATTAACTTTTTAAAAAAATAACTCATATGTTATATATTCAGTTCAAAAATAAATAAAAAAAATTGTTGATTATTTATCATGTTTAGTTTTTTACTTTAGCATATTAAGAGATAGACATTTTTTATTCTATTATTATATTTAACATTAATTATTTTTCTAAAATCATTTCTCAATTCATTCATTCATTAATTTCTTAAAAAATATGCAAAGTGCACACTTTTAATGGAATGTCATATCATATTATTCTTTTTTTTTAATATTTCCATCTTTACATCTTTACTTGTTCAGTATTAATTTGACATATCTCTTAAGAAATAATAAAGCTAATTTTACTATATCAATCTTTGAAAATAATAAATTTTATATTTTAAAAAATGCATTGGAAAATGATCATATTAATAATAACAGTAAATTAGGAATTAAGTAATAAGTTATCACTTGATTTTCTAAAATAAACAAGTAACAAATGAATAATTATTTATAATGTAATGAATAAATAAAAATGGATAGAGGGAATAGTTGTTAGAAAAAAATCTGTAAAAAGAGTTAGTTGATATAATACTTTTGATTTTATAAGAGTACGTGAAAATTGTTCTCTACCATCACTTTTTTTTCTTTTTTTTCGTTCACTTTTACTTGCTTTTAATGTTCACCTTGCGCATTCTATAAGAACTTAAAGAATGAATGATTTGAAAAATGATTTAGAATAAATAATTAGTGTCAATCATAATAACAGAAAATAAATATGAGTTTGTTTAAAAATGTTCACTTTGCATTATGTAATTATTTTTTTACCGAGTATATCATATGGGTTGATTTAAAAAGTTATTTTTTTTAATTACTTGTAAAAAGGGAATAATTTGACATGACATTCATTAGGAGAGAAAGATATTTTTTGTGTCAAGTATATTTTGAGGAAAATATGCAAAGTTGGGTGATATTATAATCCTAAAACAAACAAAAGTGATATTATTAAATAATTTCTCAATGGGTGACTATCTAGGAAAATTACTCTGATATATTTGTATTATTTCCTAAAGATTAAAAATAGTACGAATATAATATTTGGGTCCAATTCTTTAATTTAATACTATAAATGGTTTCGTAATCTTAATTTCTGGAGTACTTCTTTGAAGTCTATTAGATTAAGATTTGATTAGCTAATTAAACTGCAAATGAAAATCTAAGCATATACTTTGATTAATGAGGTTATGGATAATTCAAATTTGAATTTGTTTTTAGGTTTGACAATATTGACCTACGGTTGACTTTGATTTTTATCTTCTTTTTTTTTTGTTTCCCTGGCCTCAAAATATGACAAATTGATTTGTTTCCCCCTCTTGACAGAATAATATCCTTCCCACAGTAATAAAAAAATTTCCCAACGTATCCACATTAGAGTTCGACTATTTTAAATTTGCACCGTATAGGACCCATGGTAATAATTTCACCGTATTTAAAAGGAAGCAAATCCAGCTTGTCTTAGTGATTTTAATTTTAACAACTTTAGATGTGTGAGTTTACATAAATATGTTCTAGTTCATGCATGTCTACAAGTACAATATATTAATATGTGTTTGGTACGTAGTGAGTAAAAAAATTGTCAGGTATGAATATCGTTGTTGATGTATATATATATACATACCTAAAATAACACTTGGAATTAAATTAAACTTCTTGATTATGACATATCAAATGCTTATTTATTGTTAAAAACAACATGACTTTAATTTGTTACATGTACGTATATTGATTCAGATTGAAAAGTAAATTTCGTTAATCATTGTTTATGATTGGGTGTTTGACTTATAAACTTAAATATATACTTCCTCCGTCTCTATTTACTTGTCAAATACTCCCCCATCTAATAATAGTTGTTCAGTATACTATGTTGGGATGTCCAATAATATTTGTTCACTTTATGAAATCAATGGATAATTTTACACTTAGTTTCTAATTTACCCTTATCATTAATTATAGTCATTTCTTTATTATATTTTTCAAGATATTGTATTTATTATATTTAAAGGGTGATAAGGTAAAATTACCCTTCTATTTATAGTTTCTTAAGAAGTGTGCAACGTCAATAGTAGACAAGTATTATTGGACAGATGGAGTATTTCCTAATTTGATGTCCCTTTTTACTTGTTATTTTTGACAAATGAAGGAGGGACGATTCTTTTCTTCCTATAATACCCTCAATTTATTAACATTAAGTTAATGTCTTTGAAAAATGTAATGAATAAATATATTTAAGACTCTATCAATTAATAGAAATAAAATGATAAATTCACTATACCAATTAGTATTTTCTTAACATATGTGTCAAGTTAAAATTTAACAAATAAAGAAAAACGGAGGAAGTATATATGGAATTGCTCGATACATGTGAATGTATGACTTAATTATATCCTCACTCAATTCAAAATGAATCTAATACTTCCTATTTGTTCAATACTATTTTCTTGTAGCTACTTATTTTAAGAGAACGAAAACAATAACAATAATAACATATCCACTTAAATTTTATAATAAGTGAGTTTTAGAGAGGGTAGAATGTATGCATAACTTATCACTACTTTATGAAGATAGAGAGGTTGTTTCCGAACCATCGATTCAAGTTCAGCAAATCCAAGTACAAGAAAGAGACGGTAAAGAAAATATAGCCTTATGAGACAGAGAAGATGCACCATAAACTGGAACTTTCTCCTAAATCTCATATACGGAGATGAGGTGTTCTTATAATATCATAAGTCATTACATATTTAAAATCATAAAAATAAAAAGTTTTTATTTTTAAATTTTTTTATGATGAAATTAATCTATTTATAATATCAAAGACGGGCAATTATATATAAACACATAATTTTATTTTTACATTGCATATCAACCCACATATTTTTTTCCTTATAGTTGTGATGGATTTGATAGTAAACAATCACTATATGAGATAACACAATTTTGCATAACTTAAAAGAGTTGAATGAGAAAACATGGTCCATAAATAATTCAAAACAAGAAATAAAAGCCATAAAAAGTTTAACTAAATATTATGAAATTCAAAACAAGCAACAAAAGCCATAAAACATTCCACAAATGACCCTGGCCTTCCTGCTAGCCATTCAACGTTTGCTTTGATTAGGCTTCAGGATGATGACTACAAGTACACATAAAAAGTGCAATTAGCATAAATATTAAAATTATAAAATATTACTATATTACTCCTTCGAAAATAGAATAATAATTAAAAAAAAAAAACTTACAATTAGTTAAAATCGCACGCAAGTGAGGATCCATTGGTAGACCTCTTGCAGCTGGATGGATCATACAAATTATTTGTAAGAGGCCTATAATTCATGTCACCAAAAAAAAAAATATTTTTATAATTGTTTTTCATGCATAAGAATGTAATTTTATGCGAATGATTTAACAAATGACTCTTTTTATGTTTTCAGTGGAATATTACATTTGCTATTTTTAAATTTGTGCAAATATTATTCTTGAAACTAATAAAACATATCATTTACAAAATTTTAAATCATTATCTATCATTTTTAATAAGATTTTTTATTTGAATAGTAGATTTTTTCGACTAAAAGATCTATAAATTGTAAAAAAAAAAAGAAGAAAGAAGAAGAAGAAAAGGAAAGAACATCATTTTTTTTAATGTGTAATTACATTATTTTATGTTTATAAAAAAATATACTTAGAAAAATACTTTTTTTTTTAGTTTATCATATTATAAAAAAGAATATTACCTAGGAGTCTCTGGAGAATCTTGTTTTGGTTGGGCACCCAAATTTGTATCTCCCTGAGCAATTTCCTGCATTCATTCATAAAAAAAATGAAAATATATCACTAATACATTGTAACTTATATACATACAAATCTTTTGAAAAATAAAATTTGATGAAATATATATAAGCAAGTGAAATCAAAATATAATTAAAAATAAAACAAAACAAAACACATACTTTAGCACGAGAAGATGATCCATAAGAAAGTCTTGGCCTTTTCCCATTTGTATAGTAAGCCTACGCTCATTTTATAACATTAATTTTTTTTTTAAAAAAGTAAAAAATCATATAAGAAAAGTACCACAAAATTAGTATTGGCAATTTATCGCTATAGTTATATATACCAAAAATTTAAATTGATATACGTTAATGTTTTTAATCGAATTAAATTTAAATATATAAGAAAAATTAATTCATGATTAAGAGCATCACTCAAACAAGACAAACATTTAAAATAAATGTATACATAATAAAAGAAATAGTGTTCCGAAAATAAAATAAACATACCTCTGCAGATAAATTTTGGCCTTGAGCCAAATTGAGTTGAGATGGTTGATTAATTAAAGGCCTGTCAATTAAATGAATACGAGTTTATAAAATTATTATTTGTATATTCACTAAAAAAAACATTGCCAACAGTATAAATTTGTTGCTAATTCAATTTAATAATAAATTACCAAATTATCTTTGTTAAATACAAACTATTTAGAGTTATCTACTAATTTTTTTTTATAATAATTATTTGCTACTATAAATAAAATAAGTCAAGTGTATATTTACCTTGATACATGCGAGATCCCGTGTGACTTATTCCTTGAATGATTTTGTAGGAGTAAATTTTCTCGTGGATTTATAACCTACACACATAAATATTAAAAATAGTAACTTATAATTATATAATTAATTCAGATAAAATATTCATGACTCAGTTAAGTATTTGAAAAGACAATAATTTATATTCATTAATAATAAAAGTAAAGAATGAACAAATTATTACCTCAGGTTGAAAATTTGAAAACTCTGAACCAAAAGGAAGTGGTTGTTGTTGTTGTAGCATACGACGATTAGCAAACACAATTGAAGTTGATGACTCAACTTCATTAATAGTTAAGTCAACATTATCATCTACTGTAACTCCAGAAGATTCACTTGACGACATTTTTTTAAAAAATTTCTGTATAATAAATCAAAAGTTAAGAAATTAAAAAAAAATTAATTATAATATGCTAATTTTAAAAAATATATTAGGGTCTAGATAATAAAAAAATAATCAAGGAAAAATTTAAAAATCACACAAACATGCACGTTTTTATATTCAACACAAGGTATTAATGTAGAAAATTCAGTACTTTAAGTATTTATTATGTTGGTGATATTACTAAAATTTTGTGCCTTGAAAATCTCTGTTAGATTATTTCCATAAATCGAAAAAATTAAAATAATCGTCAATTAAAATTTAGCTTTATGTTTCCTGCTGATAATATTTGGACATATATATAATTGTTCCAAACGAAAAAAAATCATTACTTCTACTTTAGTCATTTAATTATTTAAATTATAATTAATTTAAAATACTGTTATGATCTAACTTTTGTCAATTAATATTAATATTAATTAACTTGAATATAAAAAACGGAAAAGAATAGAAAGATAAAAGAAAAAATGATAAATTTGTAGATTTTTAGACCTAATACAAACAATTATGCCTTTTTTCTTCACAACAATCTTAGATCACAAATAGATCTGTCCCAACATTTCTGTTTTTTTTTTTTTTAATTTTCTTTTTTGTATATTTAAGGACTTAATAAAATATGATGTATCCAAATAAAATTGATCTACATTTTAAAAACATAATTAATATGTATAAACACTTTTATAAACAATCTAAAATAAATAAATAAAATTTTATGAAACAAAATAAAGAGAACCACTGTAATTTCTTTATAGGCACTCTTTGAAAGTGATTAACTTTATAAAAATTTAAAATTTTTCTTACTTTATGATATTTTAAATCTTAACAGATCTGTGATACAAGAGATAAACTAAAGCAAGTAATCTAGAATTATAAATTTAAACTATGATAGAATTAAGCACTAACATTTTTTTCTTTTTTCAAATAGTTTATATGTTGTGATATAACATTTTAAATTGTATAATAAAAAAAATAAAAGAAAATAGAAACGAATAGACTTCTTAGAGCTTGCATTATAAATTGTAACAGATATCGAAAAAAAATGAAAGGAGAAAAGTATGTTCGAATCATAAATTTTAATAAATAATTAAAAAAAATGCATTTACATAAATTAAAGATTTATAATCTATATATAATTTTAAGTTGAACAGGTCAAATACCTCCCAGTATCAATCAATTCCAATGCAATCAACATAAAGAA
Source organism: Solanum etuberosum (assembly GCA_029582245.1). Taxonomy (NCBI): domain Eukaryota; kingdom Viridiplantae; phylum Streptophyta; class Magnoliopsida; order Solanales; family Solanaceae; genus Solanum; species Solanum etuberosum. Next base: position 38,439 of record JAJONR010002776.1, read on the forward strand.
AAAAAAAGAATGTTAGAAAATATATATTAAGATGAATCAAAACAAAGAATAACAAAAACTAAAAATTAGGATATAAGTATTAATTTATTTTATGAAAAAGTTTTATCCATACAAAGATCATTAAAAAATTATTTTTCAAGACAATGATATATATATATATGCGCGCAAAATTGAAATTTTTTCTCTACTTCTTTATTGAATTTACAAATATACAAGATAGTTTTTCTATGAGATCTGAGGGTGAGCTATAAAAAAAAATAAAGAATGAAAAAAGAATGTTTTATTTCTTTGCTAGAGTATATATATATATATACAATAAAAAGATAACTAGAGAAAGTACCCTTGAATCTTGAAATATGACGAAGAGCTCGGGAGGAAATATGTCTATATTTATAGTGTGAAAATGATATACAAAATACTATCCATAAAATTAAAATTCTCTTACCAATTATATTATGGAAAGAAGAAAAGAATAAGGGGAAATAAATTTAATTTAATAGATTGAAGTATCTAATTTTTTTTCTTGGTCAAATTCTTACACAATTTCAAATCATTCACAAATATATAAAGAAAATAAGTTAAATAAAAGAATTATAATATTAAATAAAAAATAACCCTATAAACTTAGAAAAAAATACAAAAGTATTTCAAGTAAAGTAAAAAAATTATAGAAGACAAATCAATATAATATTTATGATTATGCTATATACACTACATATTGAACTTAAACTTCGAAGGCTATATATTAACACTCTCGGGAATTATAATATATAACATAGTTTAATAAGTAACGAAAAAAGACGATGTAAATAATATAGATCATGATATACGAAATACTATTCATAAAATTGAAATTTTCTTACCAATTATATTATGGCAAGAAGAAAAGAATAAGGAGAAATAAATTTAATTTAATAGAATAAGGTAATCTAATTTTTTTGGTCAACTTCTTTATAATTACAAATCACTCACAGATATATAAAGAAAATAAGTTAAATAAAAGAATTATAATATGAAATAAAGAATAACCCTATAAATTTTGAGAAAAAAAATACAAAAGTATTTCAAATAAAGTAAAGAAATTATAGAAAACAAATCAATATAATGTTTGAAATTATGGTATATACACTAAACTTAAACTTCAAAGGCATATATTAACACTCTCATGAATTATACTATATAACGTAGTTTAATAAGTAATGAAAAAACGATGTAAATAATATAAATTATGATATACAAAATGCTATCCATAAAATTAAAGTTTTCTTACCAATTATATTATGGCAAGAAGAAAAGAATAAGGAGAAATAAATTTAATTTAATAGATTGAGGTAATCTTATTTTTTTGGTCAACTTCTTACATAATTTCAAATCACTCACATATATATATATATATATATATATATATATAAAGAAAATAAGTTAACTAAAAGAATTATAATATGAAATAAAAAATCATATATCATATATTATTATAAGTGGAAAGCTCCTAACTTCAAAGTTGGATTACGATTTTACCCCTATAGTAAATTAAAATGTAATTAAATTTTTAATAAAATATTAATATAACAAAATCAAAATCTAATTAGATGTCTAATTTGCAATAAAGAATGTGGTTAGGTGGGAATTGATATTATATTAATGATGAATTATAGAATTTATTTACACAACATTTTCATGTCCTAACTTTATTACATGCTAAAGATATATATAACTATTATTTATAATATCAAACTTCTCACATTTCATCTTTCATATAACTGAAACTTATTTAATTTCTCAATTAACCATTAATTTAGTCAACTTATATTTTTTAATACAAAAAGATTGTAGATTTTAAAAAGTTGTATTAAATAATAAAACAAAGACTAATTTATAATTCTTAGATATATGAAAAGGAAGTCCAAAAAGCATAAAAAATGAGAATGATTTTCATTTTCGTAATTTTTTTCTTTGTTTTTATTTTTTGCTTTCCTTTTTTTTCTAACATTTATATATATATTCTTAGTTTTCCCCATGGAATTTTTCTGCTACAACAACATTTCCTTTTAATTCTTTCCTTCTCCAAATTAATTGTTCTTTAATTTTTGTGTGAATCTGTACTATTTGTCTTTAACATGTTGCTAAAGGTGATGATTTTAATTGGATATGTAGGGACGAAAAGCAGTGCAGGAGGTATAGTTACGGAGAAAATCCGTAAAGATTTGAACTCGCTCCATTTCATTACACTTGGATGTGAAGAAGTAGATCATTATCTCGGCAATAATGAGCCAAGGGAGTATTTGCGTCGCCCAATAGTCATACTATGAATAGGTCTTTTTTGTTTGTCTTTTTATCTATGAACCTTTACTCGGCATACAATACCTTTATTACTCCTTTGCATGATTAGTTTGAGTTTGTATATTTTTTTAAAACTTTTTATGTTACACATTATTGACATACCATTAGTTGCTATATTGATATATGGTTGTGTATATATAGATAAACATATATTTAGTATAATATATTTTAGACTAGCATATTATAGTTAAAATCATCATTTTCATTATTATTTTTTTGAACGCAAATATAAGCTCTATATATAAACACATTTGTCAATATATAAGATCTATCTTATTTACAAAAATAATACGCGATAAATAGCTATGAACATAAAGTCAATAATGTACAAATTTTATAAAGTGGTAAGAGATAAACGTGCAACGCATGTTCCCAGAGACTAGTAAATCTATAAATTTAGAAAAAGAAAATACATATGTATTTCAAATATAGTAAAGAAATTATAAAAGATAAATCAACGTAATATTTCAAATTAAGGTATATACCTTACATATTAAATTTAAATTTTGAAGGCTATATATTAACACTCTCGTGAATTATAATATATAACGTAGTTTAATAGATAGCCAGAAAGACGATGTAAATTATATGAACTCTTATAATCTTGAAAAAATCAATAATTTCTAATATCATTATCAGTATATTAGGATTGTTCTTCATAATTAATGTAACGACCTGATTTCGTCGTTAGGGAAAAGCCAATGGGGAAAAGAATTGGGGCTAGAAAACTTTTGAGTAGTGTCTTGAAAATTCCTAGCCTAGTCCAGATTTGGACGAAATCTGAGTAATGTGAGGTCTAGGGAAATCTGGTAATGAATGAGAGATATAATAATGAATTTGATTACATGAGTGGATAACCAAGACGTTAAGGAGCCTGTATAACTTTACAGAATTGAATTCGGGCTAGTAGAACTCCCGAAACTGAACGTAGCGTGAACATATAGTTTTTGAATGTCATGGGTTAAAGGTGTGTGGTGAAATGGGGGTTTGAAACTCTAATTCCGACGTTCTGTCTCCGTGCAAGCCGCCAGGGCGGGGCTGCTGTGGCGGTCCAGTCGCGACTTAAGTCGGGATTAAACCCCAAAAACGTTATTATTCTGCAACATTCGTTCTTGAGAGCTAAGAAACGAACCAGGGCAAGTTCTTGACAGTTTTCCACCTCTTCTAGCACTAAAGGTAAGGCTTTTATTCCCCTGATCCGTTTTTCGATCCGTAGAACTTAGATTCTTGGGTAATTATTAGTGGGGAAAGGTTTTGACCTGAAGTTAATGGTGAAAAAGCCCTAAATTGGGTATTGGGATCTTGGGTTTGGCCTAGGGTTGATAATGTTGATTGTAATTCGGGTAATTAGGCCTCGTTTATTAATCCTTGTATTAAATTATTGTTTTTAGACCACGAACAAGCAGAAAGAATCCGGAAAGGGAAAATTCAAGTGCCTTAGGGGGATTCAAGCTTGGTTTCGAGGTAGGTGATGGTTTGATTTCATGTTTGGATAATATATGTTGGTAATTGCTTCATTGTAATGCATGCATGTATGTGAATGAGGCACTATTGATCAAACCTAATGAAATTAGTATGAATGAACCATTGTATGCCATGAATCAACACTTGATTGTATGATTATGAGTATGTACATTATGAGTGTGAATGTGATTGTGGTTGTGTTGATTGAAACGGGTGTCACGTTCCGACACATAGATTGGATCGGGTGTCACGTTCCGACACATATATTGGATCGGGTGTCACGTTCCGATATATACATTGGATCGGGTGTCACGTTCTGACACACTAATTGGGATCGGGTGTCACGATCCGGCACACTAACAGTTTGGGTATGGGTTCCATGAGAGGACCATTGAATTGTCATGCTTACTTGATTAATGAGAATGTGGAATTTTACATTGCTCTTGAAATGATAACCGATGTTTATGTATATTCTATACATGTTATGGTTACTATATTGTGACTGCTTATATATGTTTCGCTTACTGGAATAGCCGCGTGATCCTACCTGTACACTGTGGTTGTGTATTGATACTGCACTTGCTCGTTCTTTGTTGAGTACAAGGCATCTTCAGACGGCTACGGACAGACCTCAGCTAGGAGATAACTGATCGAGACCGGATTCAAGGGTGAGCCAGTTCTTTTAGGCTGCCATGGATCCTTCGTTTTTGTTGTTTAGTCCATTCTGTTCGGACTTAGACATTGTTTTAGTAGTTGTTTTATGTTTGGTTGGGGTTGTACCCCTCTTTCTTAGACTTGTTGAACTTTAGAGTTTTGGTACAATGACTTTCAGGTTCTAGGGGTTAATTTCCGCATTAGTTGTTAGTTGTTAGTTGAACTTCCGGAGTTTATGGGAAATCCGTATTTTTATTTAGTTATTTAAACCTGCTTCCGTAGCTTTAAATGCATAGTATTTGTTTAAGTTGCTTAGTTGGGCTGTAGTAATAGTTCTCCCACCGGAGAATTTGTATGGGTGCCAATCACGACGGTCTGGATCGTGACAATTAATGGCTAAGATAACTATTTGATTAACTAACATGTCATTAGTAAAAAGTTGCAATTATCACTAACGATAATAGTGAAGTAGTTATCCATTATAGAATAAAAATAAAATCAGGATAATTGATTCTTGATTATAGATTTCCATCCTTGTCGAATTCTCATTAAGTGGTTGTATCGAGGAATACTTGATGAAAGTCAAAATAGATATCGGGAACGTCCAAAGCTCATATACAAATGTTAAAGTTACAGTTTACTTAGGAACCCACACATAAACAATCACATATATACCACACATGTTACTAGAGCCAATCGTTAGTGATTTGTACTGGCGTGGTACTCGAGCTAATATATAGATATTCCGTATCAGGCTTGGTACCCGAGCCAACCGAGTATTTATCAGACGTGGTGCTCGATCCAATCAAAAGATATCAATTACATGCGTAGTGTCCGAGCCAACCGTTAGTATGTACAAGACATGGTATCGTGTCAACTTACAATCACACATTACAATCATAATGAATAAAATCACACTTATACATCCATGTAAATATATCTTTCGCATGACAACAAACTAACATTTCAGTTTATACTCCTTCTATTTTCCTAACCATACATTATATAAGTGACACTAATGAAGCAGTCAACAAGCACATAAAACATAACAGGAAACAAAATAACTATCACTTACTTGAATCAAGGTCGGAATGCTTTATTAAACATGATTTTTCCTCTTGTTATGATACCTAATTTGTTCTTGATCTATAAACAATCAATATAACACATAATCATACCCAAATGGCCCAAGTACATCCAGATTATATCCTTATCCCAAATCACATGCCATTCTCATGATTATCTCACTTAAATCGGGGTTTTTTCACCATTAAATTAAACGAAACCCTCCCCTGAGGTCACTACCCCAAATTTTAAGGCTCCATAATCAAATCTCTAAGTTAGTGGAGTAATTTATTACTTTTATCGGTGATTACGATGAAAAATAGGTGAAAATCGTCCTAGGTCGCCTCTGCACTTCTCCAAAACGTTTTGGATAATAATAGACGATTTTGGAGAATTTTCTGCATTTACAGTGACTAACTGCGCTATAGCGGCCCAATCTCACTATAGCGCCGCCGCTGTAGCGGAAATTAATTCCACCACAGTAGAGGCGTTTCACATGCTATAATGGCTTGCAAGGGACATGACCTCTGAAATCCTCTCAAAATAGCCTAGTCACAACACACCTTCAAATCTTGACGTTTCAAACAAAATCCTTCATGCCAAGCTTGATATTGAAAATTCTAGTCACCCGAATTCACTTCCGAAAAGTCTTACGAACTCCTTAACATCTCAGGAATAAGGTTAACAAACTCTACTTGGATGATCTACCCAACCTTCCGCATTGTCCTAAACCTCACCCTTTTCCCTACACCTCACCTTGCTCATATTATATTCAAGTCTAATTTAACCTGAAATTTTCAAACTCTTCAAATCAAAAAATTTCTCACTCATTTTTTCCACTAATAGCTCATTCATAATTACGATGCGGGTCGTTACAATCAAACTATCACAGTAACTTAACAAATATATTAAATCATACATTTTTATTTTTATATCCCAGTCAGTTTCAAAATTCGTCCGAAAGTGGTCCATCCCATAACCAATACCCATGTGATTAAATTCTTTTTTATCAACATCCATGTGACTAGAGCTGGATAATTGTGTTCCTCTCGTTTTTATGTGAATCAGTGAATATAAAATATTTCATTTGAATAATTTATCTTATTATTTTTTTAGTTCATTTTAGAAAAATAATTTTTTAATTTTATTTTTTATAACATGTTTAAAATTATAGAATGATTTAAAAAAAATATATTTAATTGAATTATAAACTTCTAAAATTCATTTTACTTTTTTCAACTCCAAATCAAAATGCTCACACAATTTGAGACGGGGGAGTAGTATTTAAAACACTGGACATCTCCACCGAAATAATAGCTTTGTAAATTTTTTGTGATAGAAAAGAAGGAACTTTATTGCCATGGCTGATACTTCTCTTCCTATCCAAAGGTATTGCTGCAATTACTTATAATTCAATTTTGCTTCTTGTTTCTATGTGTATTTTTTTTGGTAAAAAATAAAAATTGGGGTTAAGGTGGCAAATAGAGCAGTAAAAGAGCTATTAAGATTTGTATTTTCTTATTTTAGGGAAAAGTTTGGTAGGATAGGTTTTATTGGCATTGACATTTGTGAGCCTTTACTTTTGTCTTTAAAATTATGTTTTCCTTAGTAAGGTTTTTAATTGAGGATGAATTTTGATTGAAAAATTGCCAAACCTAGAAACTGATTACTGAGTGTGTAAGTTTCTATATATATATTTTATTTTATTTTCTTTTTTGTGAGTGTTTCTTAATCATTTCATTTCTTAAGATTTAATTTGATAACCCTATGTTTACCTTTTCTAAATGATTCTTTTTTGATAAGTTTGGAATGATTTGTACGAAAATACATTAATTTGATGTCACTACAAACATTGTGGATTTACATTCAAAACTTCCTCTTTGATGGGTAAACTAAAAAATGTGATAACTTTTATTGAAGTATCAACAAGTAGTGAATGCTGGGAAAAATTGCAGTCAAAAGAGTAAACATGTCGTTCTCCAAGGAAATCATCATTTACATATCTAGGGGACTTGTTGCACCAAATCCTAGTGTGTAATTGTGCTTAAGATTAATCCCCCCTATGTCAGCTCGATCTGCTTGTTGGCTCTGATTAGGATCATCAAAACATCCTGAAAGATGTATAGAATCTTCTATGCTCTAAAATAATCTGTTGTTCCTCTCCTTCCGAGTGGACCACCGGATTGTAGCTAGAGTTGTGCACCAACATGGGTATGAAGCTGTGTTTAGATTCTTCCTGTACCATCCTAGAAGGAACCGAAGAGTAAACTTAAACATGCACCCTTTTATATTACCCAGGATGTTGAAGACCATGTCCCAAATTTGAGAAGTAAACTTGCAATGAAGAAAAAAAATGATTCTCCATAGCGGACTCTCCAAAAACATACAACATGTTGTCTATGGAATGTGGTATTGTCCTTTTTTATGTTAAAATTACAAATGAGATAAAAAGGAGACTCTAATTTTCCATACTGGGACTTTCTACCTCTTTAAAGATTCTTCCTATCATTTCTTTCTAAATCATCCAAAAACTGCACAGAGAAGAAGTATTATACAAATCCATTTCTTTAGCGTCCACTTCTTCACAGTACAAGTCGACAGTGTTCTGAAACATTCTAGGTAGCACCCATGCCATTTCAGACATGGAGTACACTAAGGATTGGCGGAACTTCAAAGCGGTGTATGATCCATGTCCTCACCAGTTGTGGTTCACATACAGCATAAACTGACTACCTGTCTGTCTTTCTCTTTCTCAAGTTGTGTAGAACTCCTACATGCATATCTCATGAAGACATTATCTGAAATATGGACCTACACATGGGCCTAGAATCACTGATATCAATCGAACAATCAGAGTGTGGCTTAGCCGATAACCTCTTAATTGGATGAACCTCTCCAAACACTCTGTTCCAAAACTAGTTTAAAGTATCTTCGCAATATTCATCAATATGGTCCCATCTCCTGTCTAAGATAGGTCATCTAAAGGATATCTTAATATGACATCATCTTGTCGAAGAAGTTCAGCTACTTGGGCCTCCTTATGCATTGTAATCTGCAGCAAGCAAGGAAGCTCATATTTCAGGCTTGATCTTCAACACCACTTATTCAACAACAGATGTGTACCAATTCCATTAGCATTGTAAGACCAGCATTTCTTGAGAGCTCATTCCATCGCTTCATGATTCCTTTCTATAAAAGTCGTCCTTTAATGGTCATGACGTACTTGCAGAAGCATTCCTATTGCTGATATACATATCTCTCGAGGTTTACCATCTTCCATAGAGAATACTCTTTGCAACCAGACCTCCCCAAGATGAACTTATTGCAGATGAGAAATGTGCTAATGTTCCAGCCTCTCCCCTCGGCTAGAGCTCGTGATTCCATTCCACGAGATGGTATCTCCTCCCCCCTCTACCCTTCCCATAAGAATCCTCACAATATTTTCTTGATTCTCTTAGCGTATAAGGTAGGTATAATGAATAAAAATGTAAATTTAGTCTGTATACTCGACATAATAATCTAATTAGGATGATTTATCCTTTTCTTCACTAATACTGGATCTTAGACCGCTCAGTCTTCCTTCTATTTTCGCCACCAAGGTCCTAAATTCTACATCTTTAAACTTTCTTCTAAAAGCAAGTACAATTATTTAGTTGGGAGATACTCCATCCTTTACCTACGAGGTACGTGTTGTACGAGAAGCTGCAGCAGCGACAAAGATTCTCGTACTGATGCGTAATGAGATACTCCATCTTCTAGTCTGAGTTAATTCCAGATACATAACGACAAAGATTTGCACCTTCCCATCTGGAATTAACTCAGACTTTTTCGTATTGATGTGTAACCAAAAGCTGCCTTAAAGCACACCAAGGTTTTGTACAAGCCACCATGTATTATCTTGTCTGCAGTTCACAGAGATCAATGTGATATGTGCAATCAAGAGGTGTGATATGGACACTTACCTTAATGTTTCAAAAAAAAAGAAAAAAAAGAAGAGGTGTGCTATCGACACATCGTCCCTTGCTCCTCTCTTTAGCTCAAACCCAATTAGGTAAGGTCTGATCCTTCTTACTTGTACACTCTTTTTGAGGTTTTCTACTATCAAGAAAAGCCTGCATGCACATTGCCTGGGTGGTTATATTTTTAATAAATTTAGCTATCCACCATGGATACACCGTTTAATGCACCTTTTATGATGTAACTGTGAAACAAATTGCTATACTTTTCCTCTGTTTCTTCTAGTGGTATGGTGCTAAAAAGATAGACTTAGAAACAGGATTAGTTTTGACCTTTCAATGCAGTTTTCCTTTCTTTCTAGCATCTGAGTTTCTGGACTAGAAAATCCATGGGGTAGGTGTGTCGTTCTCATTTTTTAGTCAGTTCTTACCATTGGTTGGAATAGCATATTCTCGAATGAAATTACTAAGTTATGCATTCGCTATACCAATATTTTGATACAAATGGATTGGAAAATGCATTTATATAATCTCAAGCTGGTCTAGATTTGCGTAAGGTACTCGCCACTGGTTTTGTACCTATATCATATTTCCCTCTCTTGGTTTTCTCCGAAATCCCATGAAATGAAATTCTTCAACTTCTTCATTACTTGTTCTTCGACTATGGCTTGGGAACAGACTATGTCTCAGGAGAAAAAAATGATTCAATGGCTGATCAAATGTAAATGAACTTGGGAATCACGATAGCACATGGAGAACCCAAAGTACTTCCTCTGATAAGTCAGATATTAACAGATTTTGTCGAACAATGATGTTTGGAGAAATATCCTATCTGATTTGTTCTATTTCACTATTGCTGGTTAGAGATAAAGTTACCTGAAGGCTGAATTTGCTATCACAGAGGAAAGAAAATAGATACTCTAGGTATCTTAATGATATGGCAATAACTTTGATGACATGGAAATACATAGTTTAAATTTTCAAGTTTCAAAAGATATTTATCTCAATAAGATTGTAGACATACTCTAATCCTTTTACAGTACTTTAAACTCTCCAAATTGATAATTTATTATTGTTCTACACAACCTTTAGCATATCTACTGTCAAGGTCTAAATCTCTTACTGTTCGCCATGAGATATACAGCCTTCTTACTGATCACTAGGTCACACCCTTGGATGCGGTTTCATAGCATATTATTGTACTTCAGTAATCAAACTCCTTGCAAAAGTTGTACTATTAGCTCAAGCACAACTTTTGTCTCTCATTATTTTGTCCTTTTGGTCGTAAACAACACTGAGCGTAAGAGGTGTCATCCTTTTCCCTGTCCCCACAATTTTTGCTCTAATTCCGATCCTTCCTCCCCTTCTCCCCCAAATGTGAATAACGTGTTTAAGTTATAAATTATCTCCTGCTCAACCATTAAGATGCTGACTGGAACATAAGAGTTCTCACTCTTCTCTCAGTCTCTTGTTAGGAATGTTGAAGATTTAAATCCTTCCTTTGACAGGGAAATGTTTTTCTTTTTTCATTATAAGAGAACTCTCTTTCAATGAAGCTACCACCATGCACTTAAATATCTTTTTTTCCCGGAAATTCACTTGACCATTCATCTGATATATTAGGTTATTGGGAAAAGTTGCTTTAGTCACTGGAGGGGCAACTGGCATAGGAGAGAGCATAGTACGTCTATTTCATAAGCATGGTGCAAAAGTATGCATTGCTGATATTCGAGATGAAGTTGGACAGCATGTTTGTGAGACCCTTGGTAATGACCAGAATGCGTGTTTTATCCACTGTGATGTGACTGTAGAAGCTGATATTAGTAATGCAGTTGATTTTACCGTTCAAAAGTTTGGTACACTTGACATAATGGTTAATAATGCTGGGTTGTCTGGGCCCTCTATTCGAGATATCCGTGACTATGAACTTTCTGTGTTTGAGAATGTGCTTGACGTGAACTTGAAAGGTGCTTTCCTTGGAATGAAGCATGCTGCTCGCATAATGATACCACTAAAGAAGGGAGCAATAGTATCTCTGTGCAGTGTCGCAAGTGTCATTGGTGGAATCGGACCTCATGGTTATGCAGCTTCCAAGTATGCTGTTTTGGGACTTACGCAGAACGTTGCAGCTGAGATGGGAAAACATGGTGTACGCGTGAATTGTGTTTCTCCTTATGCTGTTGCAACTGGATTAGCTCTGGCTCACTTGCCTGAGGATGAAAAGACTGATGATGCAATGGAAGGTTTTCGTGATTTTGTTGCCAGGAATGCTAACTTGCAGGGCGTGGAATTGATGGCTAATGATGTTGCTAATGCCGTGCTTTTCTTAGCCAGTGATGAATCAAGGTATATAAGTGGGCATAATCTGATGGTCGATGGTGGTTTCTCGTGTGTTAATCACTCCCTTCGGGTCTTCAGATAGCTGCATGTTGATCGATCTTATAGGGAACTTTCAAGAGATTGTCATACTGTTTGTGATTTTTCCATTCAAACAACCCTGCTTATGTCTTCCAAAGCACTACGCTAGAAGAAAAAAACAAAACTTATACAATCACCCGGGTCTGGTCACTGCGACCCCCTTTGTGAGGAGGCAACCCCCCCCCCCCCCCCTTCCTGAAGTTAAAGGGTGAGATTGCCAAGTTCAAATAGAGTTGCTTTGCAATTTGCTGTATAATCATGTGTGTTGACAATATACAGTACATTATAATGTAAATTCCAACTGATAAGTGATTTCCTTTTTATGATTTGCTTTGGAAATTTGTGGAGCAAAGCCAATACCTTTTTTCCTCATGAACTTTTCATTTCCTAATTTCTAAATCCTTGGGTTAAGAAAAAAAAAAGACTTGCTCTTTTTCTTTTTGTTTTAATCAATTTGGTATTGGCATGATACATAAATGTGCTATTTACTTGGCTTTATTTCACATTTATGTCTTCTCTAACTTTGAATGTGCACAAGTAGACACTAAAAAATGTATAAAGTTGAATGAATAGACAAATGAGTCCTATGTGGCCATAATATGCGTAGGACGTCATGTAGAACTCAAATCGCTATGTAGGATGCCACATAGAACACATGTGTCTATTTGTTCAACTTTATACAAATTCATGTATCTACTTGTGCACATTTAAAATTAGAGGGTATAAATGTAAAATGAATTCAAGTTAAATGACATATTTACGTATTATGCCTTTGATTAATCCAATTCAAATTCATATCGAATAGTAAAATCTTCTTTGTAATCAAGAATGACAATCATTTCACCACTCTTCTTAACCAATTAAGAAGGGCAAATGAATGTTGCTAGCATTTGGCTATAAATTATGAAAGTTCTGATGTTCAAATATTTTTAAGTTTCCAAATATTTACTCACAAAATTTGCATCTTTTTTTTCAAGTAAATATATATATTCAAATATAATTTCAATTTTCAAAAATTATAACTTCAAAATCTCATTATTTTTACGAGTTTTATCTTCAAAATCTCATTTATTTATTTTTCGAATTTCAACTTCGAAATCTACAACAGACAGAGTGCTGACTCTTTATACAAAGTACAAGTTAGTATGAAACTTGGCCACATACTATCCACAAAATACCTTTCACTATCCAGTTTCTGATAATCAGTTAAACCATACCCTTCCACAAACTTTCCCTCCCCTTCTTCAACAATCCACAAAAAAAATTGACAGAAAAAATGTCAGTAGCATCATCTTCTTCCTTCCCCTGCATCAAAATTCAAAACCCATCTTCTTCTTGTTCCTATAATTTCAGATTTTCTACTACACTTACCATTAGGAGTTCTCAAGCTGATGGCCCTTTAAGAAGACCTATGGTACAACCCCCTACCCCTGTGAAACCTACCCCACCATCACCGCCTTCTTCTTCTTCACCTCCGCCTCCGTCTCCGCCTAGTGCTCCGCCTAAGCAGGTTGCAGTGGCTGCTGTGGAGGGCAAAAATGTAATTACTATGGAATTCCAGAGGCAAAAGGCTAAGGAGCTTCAGGAGTATTTCAAGCAGAAGAAGCTTGAGGAAGCTAATCAAGGGCCCTTCTTTGGGTTTATTGGCAAGAATGAAATTTCTAATGGCAGGTAATTAATTAACAATCTGAGAGAATTTGGATTAATTTAATTTTAAGTAATAGCCATACTATCCTTTATTGTTGTTTTTCAGTTTAATGAACATCAATGATCCAGTTTATACTGTGTTAAAGAAGTTTTTATGATACCAACATGGGTTGTGGTGTAGTGGTTGACTCCTCCGTCCTTAATCAGAGGTTTCGAGAGAATTTTGTTGAGAGTGTCACCCCCTAATAGTCCCTGGAGTGCGCGATCCGGATTTAGTTGGGATTTCAATGCGAGCCCCGGACACTGGGTGGGAAACCATAAGAAGTTGTTTTTATGACAATTTAGTTGTCTTGGCTATATGACTAATTTTGGCATTGATCTAAGTTGTTCCAGAATGGTAGTTGGCGAAACAAGCAGAGTTTTGTGCTTTAATTTGGTTTAAGTTCGATTAGATGGAGATGTCTCAAACCAAAGATTTATGTTTCCATTCTATATAGTCTAAGTTAAAGTTTTGTTTTTTCGAGAGACTGAAAACTTGATTATCATTAAATCCATCGAAGAGACATTTTTGGTCGTAGAATATACTTGTGTTAGCCCTGGCAGAAACACCTGCAACTGAATCTTCTTAAGTCCTCCTGTCGAAAAAGAAGCTTCTAAGATTTCACTATTTCCTCGAGTGATTTAAGTTTGCCTGCTGCATTGGATGATAGCCTATGGACAAGTGCGACACAACTCATTTTGGCTGGCTTGTTAGGATTATTATATACATGTAGTTGATGTGCTTTCTAAGAGGCGTATAATGTATTCGCTGGCTCTCTGTCTTTGAGATTTAAATTTCTCAAAGGCGGGTTTGTTTTCTTAACCAATTTAAGACAATGGATAGCTGAATTGAGTAAAGAAGTGTGTATTTTTTCTAAATAGAATGTACAATCACGCGGTATGCAGCCAAGCTGGTTGGAGTTAGAATTATAGTAACCAAAAAAAAAAAAAAAATTGCAAGGTCCAATTAGGAAATAGCAGCTCCAATACCAGAAAGACTTTGAGTTGTATGATGATCAATCAACAATAACTCTCATATCCTTGACAGTTTTAGAGACGTAGATACTTAAAAAGATACCAGGAGAGCAAAACATAAATAGGATATGAAAGGCTTCTTCTCACTCAGAAGCTAAGTTGCTTGGACTTTTCAAAAATACTGCCAGATGCATTTGAGATCTTCCAAAAGTAGTTCATTTTTGGAGAATCTGATATGGGTGCGGCAACATCTTTTGAGAGTCCGAGCAATGTAGCTTAGAAGTTGGAATACAAATGTTGGTTTATGTGGCATCAAGCATCGGTATTCTCTCTCCTCCTTATGTTAAAACAAGGAATGAAGAACGTCATCCGAATAGTACTAACGAAAATTCGAGAGTATGTTGCTGACTTTACAAAACAGATTTGTGGTAGCACTTCCATTTACTGTTAAGAGACGCATAAACGGTTGAGCATTATGAACTGATAATCGTGTATAGCTTTTGAACATAGTTTCTTATTTGATAATTCGACTAGTTAACTAATTTTTTACTTTGATATTGTACTGATATATGTCTGTTGAACAGATGGGCAATGTTTGGTTTTGCTGTTGGGATGTTAACAGAATATGCAACTGGTTCTGACTTTGTGGATCAAGTTAAGATCCTTCTCTCAAATTTTGGGATACTAGACTTGGAATGAGGTTCCTCCATATCCACTAAATCCTGCCATAAGATACTCTCCTTTGTAATTTTCTGTAAAAGAAATACAATTGCTTCCTTTCAAATTTTATTTGTTTGATCCCCTTCATTGCACTATATACAGTATACCTAACAAGAAAAGTGTTAGTTCATTATGTTTTCGACTATTATCTTATAAAAGTAACTCGTAATTATTGTAGTTTAGTTGGTTAGAGGAAGCAGTTCTCTCGTGCTTGCTTGTGCGTAGGCTTAGAGATCAAGCTCGAAATACGGAATCGAAAATTACCTAGGTTCTGCAATGAGCTAAGTACCATTTTTTTTCCTTTAATGGGACAATTTTAGATGAGCTCGTTACTAATCAATTTATTTCTAAAATTTAGGTCATTTCACATGGCATGGCCAAATTTGACCCTTTTCATTATAAAAGGGCTCATATATTAAAAAGGGTATTATTTAGACCAATCTTGTAATGACAGAGATACATTTGATCCCAAACTATTTCACAAATTTAGAGAGGCAAATTTGGACCTTTTTCCCTTTATTTAAAGTTTTTCTATTTTTTGCAAAAAAAAAAATTAAAAATATTTCGGAGATGTTTTTCAATTTTGGCGACATGAGTAGATATTGACATGGCTTTCGTTTTTCGATAGGCAAACCGTTTAAGTTTGACTGAGAATTTGCGCATGAAATCTTCAATTTATTTAAAATGAAATTTATATATTTGTAAACTACATAAAAAGTATTATAAGTCACAATAATTGACAATCCAAAATATTTAGAAGTATGAAAAATTTACAATAAAAAATAGACTTATTTAAATTTTAAAATTTAAAACGTGTCACGGAGATGCTGGAGCATATACTAAATTATTTTCTTGTTCAAGACAACCCTTTTTATATCGTAAGAAAAGAAAGAAAAAAGACAACACATTTTTGGCAGTAGCCATCATTAGCTCAAATCACTATGTTTGGATGGTTGTAACTTGTATCGTACATTATTTTAAATATAAATTTATTTGAATCGTTTATTACATCATATCATTAAATTTAGGGAAAATTATATAAAATAGCAAATTATTAATTTAAATTAAATGCTATAGCCATAGTTTCTTTTATTTATAATTCGCAGTAAACATTCCATGTTTTTTGTCATCCCATTTGTATATTGAAATATACAAATAGATCGAAATATATAAATGCAGGACACATTTGTATACTGAAATATACAAATAGACCCAAATATAAATTTTTTATGTATATGTATACCGAAATATACAGATTAATAGGCATAGCAAAGTTGCTCTTAAATTTATTAGTACTATTATAAAGTATTATGTAATAACAAAAAAAAAAATTTTGCTTAACTACTTATTTGCCATAGTCGCATTGTTACCTATTCTTATTTTTTATTTTGACTTTGTTTATTATTTATCTTATTTTGCCATAGTCGCATTGTTACCTATTCTTATTTTTTATTTTGACTTTGTTTATTATTTATCTTATTTTAATCTTTACTCGACATTTTTATTATAAATCTATTTCATATCTTATTTTTCTTTTGTAAGTTTATTCTTATATGGCTGATGTGTGATATTATATAATGATATGAAATAATACAATCTCTCTAAATATTATATTTATTAAAATAATATGAAGTAATATACAATACAATATATTATGAGACTAGGTGTAACGGAACCATATCCAAACAAGCTAAAACATCGTTTTCCACAGCCCACAGCAGTAAAATAGCTGTTGCGTCGAATCATAATTTACTAAGATTGATTTCCGCCTCTTAGTGCTAACACAAAAAAGAAGACACACACGTCAAGATGAATCTTATATATATAAAAACTTGAAAAGAGGAGGTTACGGAGGATATGGATTAAGGTAGGAGGTTAATTAGTTAAATAGTTGAGCATCGTCTTATTTATTCTTCTATACGATTAGCCGTATTATTAGTTATGGTAATACTCTCGTAGTTATTTTTTCTTTTGAGTTTGGTTAATATCTATGATTTTTTAGATTTCTATTGTTGTTTTGTTTTATTATATATGACTATTGTTAGGAATTATGATGATTTAATAGGTTATCTATAGTATTTTGCGAGAATTTTCTCCATTTGCATATTTCTTTCTCTATACTGCTTCGGTCTGTATTTTCTTTGATCTAGGAGTCTATCGGAAATGACTTCTCTACCTCTAAGGTAGTGATAAGCTAAGGTCGTTTGCATACACTTTACCTTCTACCAACTCCACTTTTGTGAAATTACACTGAATATATTATTATTGTAGCTTGAAAAGATGGTAGTAATAAATAAGCCAAATTAAAAGAATATTGAAGTTTTTTACAATTTGATGAAACTTACGGCAATTTAAGTTGTTAAAATTGGAAAGGGAGAAGCGGAGAAAGGAAAAAGAAAAGCAATGTATATTTTCAAAAAAAAGGATTTATCACCACTGAAATGTTAAGTGAAGTCGCAATATTTTTATTTTCTCAACATGAAGTTTGATTTATCTTATTTTTCATGTTATTAATTAGTGACGTAGTGTATATAAGTTAAACTCGAAACATTTATAACCTATTTAACACGTGTTTAACTCATTTTATTCTAATAAGCTAAATTAATATGCCATCTAATGGAGTAGACTACAACAACATGAAGACAACATTACTGTTATTCTGCCGGCTTTGCCGGCTAAATTCTTTGTCAGTTTCATCAAAAAAAATTACCCTAATTCTCTATATATGATCTCATATTTTTAGCTCAGCCTGCAGTTTTTTTCCAGTTGCTTCTCTGTTCTCCATGTGTCTTCTTTTTGTTGGATTTGATAACAATTCATGACCTTTTCTTAACTACGTCACAATTTATAGTATGTTCGGTTAAGTTTTCAAAATCTGCTAATTTTGAAAAGCTACTTTTTGTAGAAATATTTTTTGAAATAGTACTTTTAGAAACTAACAGTTTATGTTTGACTAATCAATTTGGAAAACACTTTTGCCAATAGCACGTGGTCAAGTTCCATAAGTGCTTGTGGGAATAACTATGTTTTTCAGCTTATGCTATTGCTCAAAAACACTTATTTTATTCCTAAAAGATTGACCAAACGCCTCAACTCGAGCTTTTGAATTTTCAAAAGCTTGGCCAGACAAGCTATTGGTCGTCAATATATTACAACTATTTGAGAAACTTGAAAAGATATTCCATCTTATGGGGTGTGTTCAAGCAAAGCCTTCAATGCATTCGCCGCCTCGAGGACTAGAGAAGTTGAAATTAGAGAGTGGATATGTTGGTAGAGGAGAACATGTTAGGCCAAGGAGGTATACTGGACAGAGGCCTCATGAACTAAGGGAGAAAAATGCTGCTGGTAGGAGATTAAGTGATGCAAACAGAGATACTATCAATGAAAGGATCAATTTGGTGATCACAAATGAGGGAGAAAAACAAACTAATGAGAACAATGATGCTGGTAGGAAAGTTACCAAGACAACAACAACAACACATGAGGAGGAAGAGTTAATAGATGGATGGCCAAAATGGTTAGTTGATAATATTCCAAGAGAAGTTTTGGCTGGTTTAGTCCCAAAAAGTGCTGATTCTTATGATAAAATTGATAAGGTATGTCTCTTCTTAATTTCCCATCTATTTGAACTGTGGATGCTGGAATTAACGTTCGAGTTTATGTTCAATGCATTGACAGTATAAAGAAAGAATTTTTACATTAACATGAAAAATAGAGTAATGACCTGATATAACTAGTCAAGTTTTAGTAATATATAACTTAAACTCTAGCCTTTTGCTATTGGTATTTGATATAATCTGTGGTTTAACAATGTTTAGGTGATCGCACTTTGTTGTTATTGACTTGTTGTTACGGTTCCTTTGCATATATGCACCACACTGCTTTGCTATTAGTTGTCATGTTTCTCCCCACTATCTTTTTCCGTTTTATTACTGCTGTGATTTGCTTGAGCCGAGGGTCTTTCAAAAACAGACTCTCTACTTCTGAGAGGTAGTGGTAAGGACTACGTACACTCTACCCTCTTTAGACCCCACTTTGTATAATTTCAGTGGGTATGTTGTTGTTGTTGTACTCTAGAAATTTCCAGTAAATATTCTTGTTTAATTAAGAAACATCAGTCTTAAATTAGATTGAGTTTGTGTTCTTTTTGTTTTTTTTTTGCATTTTTTGTGAATGTATTGGATGCAAAGCTGAGTAGTGAAATTGAATTTAATGTAAGTTTTTGATATTTTAGGTAGGTTCAGGGACTTATAGCAACGTATATAGAGCGCGAGACAGGGATACTGGGATGATTGTTGCCTTAAAGAAAGTTCGTTTTGATACCTCAGAACCAGAGAGTATAAAGTTCATGGCTCGAGAGATTATGATCTTGCAGAAATTGGACCATCCAAATATCATAAAGCTTGAAGGATTGGCTACTTCCAGAATGCATTATAGTCTTTATATAGTTTTCGAATACATGCAGTCTGATCTTACTAGCATAATATCTCGGCCTGATATGAGACTCAGTGAAGCACAGGTCAGCAGCACATTTTCACACCATTCTTTTCAACGTTTGATGTTTGCCATTGCATTTGCTGATTTTGAAAGCGTTTGTCCGGTTTCAGATTAAGTGTTACATGCAGCAGCTGCTCTCGGGGCTGCAGCATTGCCACGAGAGGGGTATTTTGCACCGAGATATAAAGGGATCCAATTTGTTGATTGACAAAAATGGGATGCTAAAAATTGCTGATTTTGGACTTGCAAATCACTTCAATCCTGAGAAAAAGCGTCCTCTTACAAGTCGAGTTGTCACACTTTGGTACAGAGCTCCAGAACTACTATTAGGTGCTACAGATTATGGAGTAGGTATTGATCTTTGGAGTGCAGGCTGCCTCATTGCTGAAATGTTTGCAGGCAGGCCCATTCTCCCAGGTCGCACCGAGGTACTAGCTTAACTTTGAAAATTTTCCAATGTTTGATTGAGTAGATCATCAAGAAGCTAATAACTATTACTCCCTTTGTTTCAATTTGATTGTCTGGTTTTGACTTGACATGGAGTTTTAAGAAAGTAAACAAGACTTTTGAATCTTGTGATCTTACACATGTCATGTAGAGTTGAAATTAAGAAGTTGCCAAAAAAGGAAGAGGAATTCTTTTCGAAATGGATTAAAAATGAAAGTAAGATGGACAAATTGAAACGGTGGAAGTAATTTTTATCAATCGCCGTTTAATTCAGCATGTTCTAAATGGTGTTTGCAATACTATAATTGTTGAAAAATGCTATAGGTGGAACAGCTGCACAAGATATTCAAGCTCTGTGGTACACCTACAGAGGATTACTGGAGGAAAACGAAACTTTCGACTACCTTCAGGCCACCATATACCTACAGGTCTAACAAGAAGGAAGCTTTCAGGCACTTCCCTGCATCTTCTTGGAGGCTCTTAAGCGTTCTTCTTGCGCTAAATCCTGGAAATCGCGGTTCTGCAGGTTCAGCTCTCCAAGATGAGGTAAATGTTAATTGAATTATTAATTCAATGTCATCCTAACTACAAGTTTGTGATCCTATTTAGAGGTGCCTAGTCAAATGAAGTTCTTTTGTCTCTTGATTTCGGAAAATGTTTCAATCCAGTTCTTTAGTACGAGTCCCTTGGCATGTGAACTCTCGGAGCTGCCTGTAGTCTATAAGGAGGATCCTGTGGCAGCATTAAAGCTTGAGAAGAGAAGGTAAGTGAGCTCGTCTATACGTCCAAAATTGTTTTCTTGAAACATCACAATTCTGTGTTTAGCATTGTTAGAGCCAGATATAAGTTGAGGTTATCGACTGTAATCCTCTTCATATAATCTTGGACAATCCACACCTCAAAAGCTAGCTTTTGCGTTTGAATTAGATCCAAAGTCCATTTCCAAGAATATGTCAAGCTTGAGCTTAGTTTAATCTGTTTTCCAAACTCCGATTGGATAACCCAAAGACTGCCTTGTTTTTGGAGAACAAGAAGAAAAATACAAAATTGCAGCAAAAATAACATAAGCCCTTTCTAAACACACTACACTAACAAAACAATAATGACTTTGCCAATAAAGTTTCATGTCCTGTTACATTGGCTAAATCATCTAATCCCAAACTTAAGTCTCTATTGAAGTGATTCGACATGCATGTTCACGTTATTCTGTTTCCCTTTCCTGCAGGCACAAGACTCGACAACGCTCTCAATCACAAAAAGAACGAAAAAAGAAAGTAATAGACGAAGAGGAAACAAAATCAAACGACGTTGGCTCTAATGAGGTACATTTCTCAGTTTTTGCTCCTATCAAACACTAAGATCAAGTACTTCAAAGCCAAGAATTGTATGTTGCAGGAGCCAATAAAGAGTAGACTTTCAACAGTCTTTAGACTACTAGAGCCAGGAAGTAGCAGCACCACTACTACTACTACAAGCACATCTTCAAGTACTTCAAAGCCAACTGAGAAATCTCAGAGTTCTCCGAGAAGTGCTGAATCTCATCCTAATTCCACTACGAACATCAAGAATAAACCTCCCTTGCCAAATGCTACAAGAAACCGAACTAATAAGTACAACAAGGACGCGATGAACAGATTGAGTCGAGTCCAAAGGTCTCAATCAAGCAAAGACTTTTCGAGATCTTGATCATCAAAAATTCCATAAGCTTCACAATGATGTTGACTAAAGTCACTTACAACACGCTAAACTATGCTGATAGTGGAAAAAAATATTTACACCATTGGTGTATATAAGTTAAATCGTTTCATTATTTTCT
This sequence comes from Solanum etuberosum, assembly GCA_029582245.1. Lineage (NCBI taxonomy): Eukaryota > Viridiplantae > Streptophyta > Magnoliopsida > Solanales > Solanaceae > Solanum > Solanum etuberosum. The sequence goes on from JAJONR010002776.1 coordinate 60,477, forward strand.
TCTAAGGTTTGGTTTGCAACTTATATAGAACTTAAGGCCTATATTAAAAGTTATACATTACATTGTGGAATTGTGAAAGCCTATATTAAAAGTTATTTTGAATAAACAAATATAGAAAAATGGCATTTTTTTCGGAACAGATTAAAAAAGAAAATTACTTTGTCCCCCCCCACAGCACTCAAACTTTTATCCAATCAAGAAAGACTATTTTTTTTAACACTAAAAGCAAGCAACTTGTTATTATCATTATAGCATCTAATTCCTTGAACCGAAAATATATCCAGATTGATACTTGCTGAAAAAAAAGAAAAGGGAAAGATCAACCCATACATTGATCATGTCCTTTTTCTTTTTGGGACAAGAGATTGTTTATTCTTTTTACTTTATCATCATCTTATGAACCTGCTAGACCATCAAAATTATTCACTTTTTTTTCCGAAATAATTATTCACTTTACTTGAAATTAGTGTTGGATCAAACTTGAAGTTGAATTTCAAATTTGAAAAATAGTTCATAACATGTTTTTCAACAATGTTCTCTTCTTTCCTTTGCAAAAATATAGCCGAAGACAATTATATTTCAACTTCAAAAAAATTTAGAAAATATGTAATTTGTATGGCCAAATGCCTACTAAATGTTTTTGGATATTTTACACCCCATCTATCCAGAGAAATCGATTGGGTGTACAATTGAATTATTCTGAAAAAAGATTATTATTTTTTTTGAGAAAAGGGAAATCCTTACAAAATGGTGATTAACATTTGATTTACTTTTTAAGGCACACGTATCGTAAAACAATTAATGATGTTATGACATGAAAAATAAAATAAAATACTAGATCGATGATTTCTTTCTATCAGCCTAAGCTAATTTAGGTGGACAAAAATTTATTCGATTCTTATGTTGGTGGGAGGTAAAAGTAAAATGGAACAGTCTAAGTGTACACAAACCAATCAAGAAGGGAAGATTTAAAAAAATTCAGAATAGTTAAAGCTCACCAAATGTTAAAAAGTTTTAAACAAATTAAAGAAAACACAATCTCAAAAATAAAAAGTCCCTATTTTGTTGAAAAAAATTAGAATCAAGAAAGAAATATCACTTTATGAAATAATAATTATTAGTTGAATGATTGAAAACTAACAATCTCATCTAATTAGCTTTAAAATTATTTCATATACATACTTGATGATTCAATTCATGCATGACACTTACCCACAATTGATCAAATCCCATCAACAATTTCCATCAAAATGAACAAATACCATATTGAAGAAAAAACTTTATATTACAAAGGATAATAAATTAACCTTTTTAATTGTCTTGATTATGAACTTAATTTAAACATTATAACGAATATCACTAATTTTAGTCTTGATCCACTTGAAGCTCTCTCTAACAGTAGCTTTTACTTTACCTTCTGTTGTAAACATATTATAAGCTGCAATTCTTTTCTTCCTCTTTATTTCTGGATCATTTGATGGTGCAAATCCTTTTGTTGTTGGACCATTAAATGTGTATACATTTGTTTGATCATCTTGAAAATTCCCAAATTCACCTGAATTATTTGAAGATGAATATTGTGGATAAGATCTACTCTTTTCCATAACACTTTTTTCTTGTTTTTCTTGCATTTAGTTATTTTTGAAGGGGAGTATTTTTTCTTCTTGTTGGAATTTTTCATCATATAGTTATATATATAGAGAGAGTAAAGTAGCTAGTAGGGCATGCATGCTGACATATGTAATAATAATGCATATTATAAAATATATGTCACATGTATAATCCTTAGTTTAGATTTATTGTAAATTTTATGTCTCTAAAAAGAGAGGAAAAATAAAAGTTGGCTTTGTTGGAAAGTACATACTTTATAGCTAGGCATGCATTTATCAATGAATGTGATCTATCCTTTTGTATGTCATTCCAACACTTTTTTTGTGGTGTGGGAGTGGTGCATGTATATATTTGATGTAATGTAACATCTTTCTTTCCTTTTCATTTGTTTCCAACTCCTTATTACAATTCTTTGTAATGTTACCAATATTATCTACCACTTGGATCAGAAATAGATGTGAATTCAGAATTTAAGTGTTTGATAGATTCAATCTTTAATATCTGACTCTCATATTTCTTGAAACTGATTAATAAAATTAGTACCGATCTTATAAATAAGAAAAATGTGCCAAAATGTCCCTCAATTATGAAAAATAGAATAACTTTTCACTTTGTTTGAATTTGATTAATCTAAATATGCTCTTATCATTAATAGACTAACTCGGATTTACCCTTCGACTATGAAAAATAGTAACAAATTTGATCTCTAATATTTAAATTTAGTCTCGAATATGCGATCCTTATCGTTGAATAACTTGCTCAAATTTATCGTAAGTTGAATCGAGGGGCATGTAATATTAAAGACTTGCCTAAGTTTCCCAAATATGTTTCCTAACGTTAGGCAAGAAATTTCTTAGAAGATGATGTATGTAAGAAACAAACTATGAATGGAGTGTGAAGGCCATGTGATTATGTTGGGAAGTTGGAGGGGGCTTTGTTGCCCACGCTGAAAATGATGAGAGACATCGAAAAGTATCGGCGGAATCAGAATTTTTGATAAGAGGGTTCAAAATATGAAGAAGTAAACATACGAAGAATTAAAGGAGGTTCATTATCTACTATACATACATAAAATTAATTTTAACCATATATAAACAGTATAATTTTCAATCAAACAAGATTTGAATGAATCCCTCGATCCTACTTGACTCCGCCCCAAAGTGAAAGGTGATGGGACTTTATTTATTAGGAATTAAAAAAAAAAGAAGGTGTTGTCTATTGCTTCATCTCCCTCAATTCATGTGGTACCTTTCGAATTTGAAGAGTTGCATTTTTTATTCTAACAACAGCAAATTCGAACATGAATTTTTCAAAAACGTTGAAACAAAATTTTATACATTTAAAAAATTACATAAAAAATATTTAAAATCATAATAATTGATCAAAATATTTAGGAAACAAATAAAAAAATTATATAACTCTCAAAATTGGTAAATGCCACATAGAAGTTGGGACAGAGGAAGTGACATCTAACATTGAGGGGCTTTGCTCTAATGGGTTCACATGGTGGTGGGCAATTCAACATATCATGTGGGGGCCAAATTCACAATTATGTCTTGTAATAAAATGATAGTTTTTATTTAGATTAAAGGCAACAATAATGCAATTCCAATTAGTAAAGTGTATATAGTCCACATTTTGGTTTGTTTGTAGGGTTACTATATAGTTGAAAGTAACATTTAATTGTTAGTGACCAACTTGTTTAATTAATTTTTTGCTTTTAAGCTTTTGGTTGTGTGAAAAGCCTTCATTTAAGAGATTAAATTCACTTTATTTGTTTCTTAATTAGGCTAATCATCATTACCACAAGAATTACTTTAACATGGATAGAAATTCACATTTGATTTCTTGCTAAATATTTTAACAAAAGATGGACAACTTTATTTCTACTTTGTCTAGTTCACATGGTAAAATATTGCATGAATTATGATATCACTCATGCTTATAATTAATGTTGACATGTTGATTTGCCAATGTGAAGCAATAAATAATTCTCAACAAATCGCTAAGGATTTGTTTAATCGGGTGTATAAGAATAATGCTAAACAGAGTGTATTCTAATACATACATTATTGTGAAAATTACATAAGTCAAGAGAAATTGGGAATAGTTCATGTTGTATTGAATCGTAAAGTATTTAATTTTTCTTTGTGTCAATTTTTTTAGGTTAGAGTAAAAAGTTTGATAAATATCTACTACTATTAATATTTTATTCATATTGGGTTCCCACTTATTTGACAGAAAATCCACGTAAGTGTGCTTTTCTATTTAAAGAAACTATTTATCTTTAAAGATAATTTTGAAACTTTGTAAAGTCTTTTCATATTTCTTAAATTCCTTATCCATTTAAACTATATCATATAAATTGAAATAAGTTTTGTGGAAGTAAATGTGCAACATAAATTATCACGAAGCAAATAAATTCCTTGATTTTCACAACCCAGATATTCTCCAAGAGCAGCAGAAAGTGTTTTGTATAGACTCTAACCGTTCTTTTTCCAACTTATAATAGTGTATTTATTTGATATAAGGAGGATATACTAATAAATTAACGGATTAATTAACACCCTTTATAAATGAACTCGACCTCAAGCTATTTTCAATTGTTTAATAGAGGAGAAATAAGAAATTTCAAATGTTTCCAGATGGTTCATTCACACAGATGTGGGACTCATACATATGTCTAGTATAAATCACAAAGATACTAATAAATCAAACAGTACAATGTTCGAGATACATAGATTGTGTTCTAATTAAAAAGAAATTATATTTTTATGCAGTACATTTTCTATTTGCCACCTATGTAAGGTGCAAAGTAAATAACTAAGAAATTAATAAAAGTATGTTTTCTTTAATTTCTTGTTTTTTTATGTTTCACACAATTTTGTGACAGGGGAAGAGTTTTTATTTAATTTATGATCCATCTGAATTTATGATCGATTTAAGAATTGATCTAATATTATTTAATTTCATATTTTAAGAAAGTTGAATAATGTATTTGATTGAATGTTGAGTTTGTTATCTTAAGGAATATGAATTGATTTCTACTAGACACATTTTTCCTCTTTTCTTTAATGATGCACCTATATTCTAAAAATTCTAGATTCATCTCAAAAACTCTGAATCAAAATCAAATTAAAGTTCGTGTTTAAGTTTCACCACTGTCAATATAAATAAAATAAAATCACATACTTAACCCATAAAAAATAATTACATATCTTAGCTATTTGAGACAGAATTAATGGTACATACTTTAAAAAAAGCAAGTTTGAAAGTATATATAAGAGAAAATAAGCTATATATGATGACAATATCAATAGAAAAAAATATATTGAATAGAGATTTTTCATTTTTCCTTAACCAAATCCGCTAGGCAAGCTAGGTACCTAGGGTTAAGTTTTTATTCATAAATGATAAAGCATCTCAAAGAGAAAAGTACAAGCAAGAAAGGCTAGACCTTACCTTACGAATCAATAAGATTTTTCATTTGACATAAAATAAAACTATTATTATTTTGCCTTAAAAGACAATACAAGTACGATACTTATTTGAAATATCGCACTTATTAATCCCACTCTAATTTGCATTTGATGATGTTGAACTCATACTAGCTTTTACAACTTCAATCTCCTTTTCAACTTTCTTCAATACCAAGTCTAAAAAATTGTTACAATCCACTTCACTCTCTTTGTCAACACAAAATTTAGGATCCTCCCAAAGTTTCAAAACAAGAGACTCCATCTTTGTGACTTTGTCCTCCAACCCCATTTTTTTCAATTCTTCTTTGTTATTGACAACACTAGCTAAAGTGAATTTCAAAAGCTCAACATTAGTCATTGCCATTTTTTTGTAGACTTGGCACACTCAATAATATTTCACAATTTGACACCTCCAAAATAGCATTATTTATAGGTAAAAAATGGCATTTAATTATGGTAAGATAGATTATAAGGATCTTTGCCACATTTGACTACTTGCTAAAAATTTAATACTATGTAATTTTCAACTACATTCCAAACCTCAATTCAACAAATGATCTAGATTTAAATGCATTTTAATTTACATCAATTGGCATTCAACTATGGTAAGAGAGTATAATATTGCTTTGACTAAGATAGATTAGTAGTATCTTTGCTACATTTACTACTGGCTAAAATTTCATACTATGTAATTTTCAACAACTTTCCAAACCTCTTTCAAAAAAGGATGTAGACTTAAATGCATTTTACATCAATTGGCATTCAATTATGGTAAGAGTACAATAATGTTTGGCTAATATAGATTATAAGTATCTTTGCTATATTTAACTACTTGCTAAGATTTCATATTATGTAATTTTGAACAACTTTCCAAACCTCTTTATGTAATTTTTGAACAACTTTCCAATTTTATTGGCAAAGAATCCATAAAGGTGTACTTTTTTGTTTAAAAAAATATTTATTTTAATTTAAGGGTAATTTTGAAAGTTTGCAAAGTTTTTCCATATTAATTCTCAAACCTCATGTCTAGTCAGACTATTATAGTGGGTTAAAATTTTTGAATAAATTGGTGGTCTACTTATATGGTAGCTCCCTTCGGGGTTGAGTTAGGCTCAAATCAAGTGTCATATATCTTTATGCAGAAAGTGTTTTGTGAAGACACTATCAGTTCTTTTTCCAACTCATAGTAGTGTATATATCTGATATTAGGAGCATATAATAATGAATTAATGAGCTAATTAACACCTTTTAGGAATGGACTCGACTCAAACTATTTTCAATGTTCAGTGTAGAAATTTCAAATGTCTCCAGATGGTTCATTCACACAGACACGGGTATGGGAGTCGGGGTGGCTCTACAAGCCAAATAAAAAGGCAGTTTCCTAATTTGAGGGACGTCATTTTTTCTAAAGCAATTAGTATAAGTTATAAGTACTAAGAAAAGTATATTGAGTATTAATTATTTGTAGAAAATATAAACTTTTCATATAAGAGGAAAGAATTATTAGAAGTTTGACAAATCTAAAATATTAAATGAATTGGTTGTAGGCAACTGATGTGTTTAAGCCGCTTCTGATGGGATTATATACATGTCTAGTATAACAAAAGGACTAAGTTATTCATTAGAGACGGAATTTATGGTACACATTAAAAAAACAAGTTTGAAAGTATATATAAGAGTAAAGAAGCTATATATGATGTGTTGGTGTGATATTTTAATATTAATTAAAATATGTTATATGTCACATTATATATCATGTTATGTTTATTGGTGCACATTACATTTGTTCTCTTTACTCTCATCAATAGTGGAAGAAAGTGGTCATTAGTTGTTAGTAACTTATGTAACCACCAACTATTCATTACACTCATTATTCTATCTTTAAGTCTTGTAACTTATGTAACATTTGGGACATTCATTTGGCAAATTTACTACCCACTATCTTCCTATTCATTGCAAGGAAGAATTCATCACCTATAAATAGTGTGGTCTTCCTTTGTGTTGTGACATAAGAAGGAACAAGAGAAGTACAAGAAAATATAGAATGAAAAAGAAGAGTAGTATTTTATTGTGTTTATATTGAGATTAGTGTAGTAGTGAAAGAGAGAGTTGAGACAAAGAATAATATTCTAAGTCTTCAACTATATTCACTATATACAAAAGAGGGTAATCATATGTTGAAGAAGGTGTTCTTTTTGTGGAGCTTTAGACTCTTCAACTAATCCGGAGTTGTTTGAGTTGTACGATGTTGTTGGGTTGTTGTATCCTGGAGGGGACAAGTCAAGAGTGATACTGCTGGATCGGTGTAGATTATACCGCAGT
>JAJONR010002777.1:0-88831 GCA_029582245.1 Solanum etuberosum
ATATATTCTTTTTATTCAGTTTTTAAGCTTTTGTATGCTTGAGTTAGTCTTCCGCTTGTAGTCAGCCAGGATGAGGGTTCGCTTGGGGACCAGCAATGGTTCTCGAGTGCCGGCCACGTCCAGGGTGTAGGCTCGGGTCGTGACAGAAATCATACAATATAGAAGATGGGGAAATAAACAGAGAAATGAACAAGGACATGGAGAATGTTGAGGTATCAAGTTCTTTAGTAGAGCATGATAAAAAGCACGGAGAAAAGCAAGACGAAGAGAGGCGAGAAACTCATTCAGATGAAGTACCCACTGGTGCTACAGATTTGAATAGTGCAAGACTAGAGAAGTATGGAGAGGTACATACCAATTATGATGAGCAGAATAATAAAATGGATAAAGTAGTAATATCAGGAGAGTCAATAGATATAATACATAACACTCCAGAGAACCATGATAAGAAGCATTCTAGTACTAGACATGAAGATGAATTCAGTGCATTTAATTCTTCTAAGAGTGTCAACAGTGCAAATAAGTTTGTGCAATGTAGAAACAAGGATAACAGTGGTACAGCAATGTAAAATCATGAAATTGTTAGAGATTTTACTATGGCAGTAGTAGAGATACCCACAACATTGCATTCTGATGAAGACCAAGTAGTGAAAGTCCATACTGAATCACCAAATACTGCTTTACATGATATACTCATACAAAAGTTTGCAGATTCAGAAGCAGTAGATCTAACAGAGATTAAGGGGGTTGATTGTGCAATAATTTTAAATCTAGATGAAGATCAGATTTACAATGATGCAGATATTTCTCCAAGGGCAAGAAACAGGGTGATGGGGAATCACCTCAACCTCTTAGAGCTCAACCAAAGAGACAGGTTATATACCAATATTCAAAACATAAATGAAGGCACTCGTATGGAATATTCAATCTGTAAGGTCACAACATGCATTTTAAAGGGTGCAAATGCTACATAACTTTTACAAGTTTGTATTTTTTGCTCTTTTGGAGCCTTTTCACCCTGTTAGATACATCAATAGGTATAAAAAGAAACTGAGGATGCCTAAGGTAGCACACAACAATAATGAAAAGATTTGGGTTTTTACTAATCATGGTTATGATGTCACAATAGTGAGGAACACAAATCAACAACTAACTATTTTGCTGATAGATCAGAATGATGCACATAGCTTTTATGCAACTCTTGTATATGCTAAGTGTGACAATAATCAGAGGATGAAGCTTTGGGATGATTTATATCAATTGTCTGGTGGTATGGATAGACCTTGGCTAATTGGAGGTGACTTTAATGTTGTACTCAACAAAGAAGAAAAGATAGGGGGTTTACCTATTGTGGCTGCTGATTATGATGACTTTAAGACTTGTATAGAGTCTTGTGATCTTTCCCAAGTACAGTTCGAAGGAAGTCCATTTACATGGTGGAATGGCAAGGCTGGATCTAATTGTATCTTTGAAAGATTGGATAGAATTTTGATAAATTTTGATTTCCAAAACCTTTTTACTCACTCTGAGGTTGACCATTTGCCCAGAACAGGCTCGGATCATGCTCCTATGCTTCTTACCTATGAAGATAGAAGTTCTAGTAAAAAGAAACCTTTTAGATTTCTAAAATTTTGGACAAAGCATGAAACTTTCAAGGACGTGGTTCGGTTGAGTTGGGACTCTACTCTTACTTCTAATCATTTTGTAGATTTAAAAGAAAGATTAAGAAGGTTAAAAGGGCGTTATCAATATGGAGCAAGGAAACTTTTGGGGATATTTTTCAGCAACTCACTATCAGAGAAGAAATAGCAAGAATAAAGGAGATGTTGTTTGAAGAATCACCAACAAGTAAGAATAGAGCTATCATGCAGAGAGCCAAAGCTGAATATAATAAATATCTTCATTTTGAAGAAATGTACTGGCAACAAAAAGCAGGTTATGAGTCGTTTGACAGTGGGGACAGAAACACTAGATTCTTTTATAGTCTGGTTAATGGAAGGAGACATAAAATGAAAGTCGCAAAAATTCAAAATTCTCAGGGTATATGGTTAGAGGAAGAAGAAGATATAGCAGCTGAAGCAGTAGAGCATTTTCAGAATCAGTTTAGGCAAGATAGGGATGCTACCAATTTTCCCTTGTTATCTCATGTTCCTAAATTAATATCTGACGAGGAGAATATAACTTTGGGGGTAGTTCCTGATGAGGAAGAGGTGAAAAATGTTGTGTTCAAACTTAATGGTGATAGTGCTGGGGGTCCTGATGGTCTAACTGGCAGATTCTTTCATGTTTGTTGGGACATTATTGGCTCAGACATCATAAGAATGATACAAGAGTTCTTTGCTGGTAACACTTTTCCAAAGTCTATAACTCATGCTAATTTGGTCCTCATACCTAAGAAGGACAATATCCAAACCTTCTTAGATATGAGACCTATTAGTTGAGTAATTTTATAAATAAGATTATTTCTAGAATCATTCATGATAGACTGGAGAATATTCTTCCTAATTTGATTTCTTCTAATCAGTCTGGTTTTGTCAAAGGAAGAAGTATTATTGAAAATGTCCTCTTGGCTCAGGAGTTGGTAACAAACATTTCCAAAAGAGGAAAGCCTGCTAATGTGGTCATAAAGCTTGATATGGCTAAAGCTTACGATAGAGTATCATGGTTCTTCCTTATGAAAGTTTTAAAGAAGATGGATTTTTCAGAAAGATTTGTAGATATGGTTTGGAGGCTGATTTCTAATAATTACTATTCTGTTTTACTAAATGTCCAGTCTTATAGGTTCTTTCACTCTACTAGGGGTGTGAAGCAGGGAGATCCCTTATCTCCAAATCTTTTTATACTATCAGCGGAAGTTCTTTCTAGAGCTCTTAATTCCTTATTTGATGATCCTCTATTTGTAGGGTATGGGATGCATAAGTGGAGTACTAATTTAAATCATTTAGCTTATGCAGATGATATAATTATTTTTGCATCATCTCATAGTTATTCCTTGGAGAAAATCATGATTGTCTTGCAAGATTATGAGAAGCAATCTGGTCAAAAGGTGAATAAAGAGAAGAGTTTTTACTACTTGCATCAGAATGTAGCAGCAGGGGTTTCAACACTGGTGGAACAATGTACATGAATGAGTAGAGGTTTTTTTCCAATGAAGTATTTAGGTTGTCCTATTATTCATACTAGGAAAAGAAAATAACATTATGCTGATCTATTTGAAAGAGTAAGAGGGAAGATTCAGGCTTGGAAGAGAAAGATGCTCTCATTTGGTGGTAAAGAAGTTCTTCTTACTAGTGTTATGCAAAGTATCCCTATTTATGTTTTTTCTGTTATTTCCCCTCCTAAATGTGTTATTAAGGAATTGCACAGGATTTTTGCTAAATTTTTTTGGAGCAATAAGGAATCAGGTAGAAGTAAGCATTGGTCTGAATGGAGTAAGGTATGTTTACCAAAACAGGAGGGGGGACTAGGCTTTAGGTCTATGTTTGATGTATCTCAGGCTATGTATGCTAAATTATGGTAGAGATTTAGAACTCAGAAGTCTTTGTGGTCTAACTTTTTATGGAATAAATATTGTAAAAAACAAATTCCTACTTTAGTACAATGGAAAGGGGGGTCTCAAGTTTGGAAACACATGCTGGAGAATAGGGAATGTCTAGAACAACACTTGTGGTGGGAACCTAGAGGAGGTTTATCATCTTTGTGGTATGACAATTGGACCAACCTTGGCCCCTTATACTTGCAACAGTCTGATGTGCACACTTGTCACCCTATGAGAGACATTGGAGAATTATTAACAGAAGAGGGTTGAGATTTTGTTGCTTTACAAAATGCATTACCTGAATATGTTGTTGAACATATCAGGGTCAAGATGGGTTCTTTGAAGCTAGGTGAATTGGGAGATAAGCTATGGTGGACCATGTCTAGTACAGGAAAGTTTAATGTTAAAAGTGCTTGGGATTTATTACGACATAAAGCTGACATGAATGATGATTTGAAACGCTTATGGATTAAGGGATTACCATTTAATTATCTTTTCTAGCTTAGAGAATCTGGAATGGCAAAGTTCTTGTGTCATCTTTAATGCACTTTTGGAATCCTAATATTTCTTAGAATTGCAGGTGTTGCTTTATTCCCGTGGAGGAGACTATTGACCACCTATTCCTAACAGATGAGGTTGCAGCGAAAGTTTGGGATCACTATTTCAGAGCGGCTGGTCTCCTAGGTCCTATTCTTAATTTGAAACAAACTATTAGAAGGTGGTGGACTTCATGAGGGAACTATAGAATCAATGTGATTTTTCAGGTTGTGCCCATTGTCATATTGTGGTTCTTATGGAAGAGAAGGAACACTATTTTACACGGAGGCTCATTCTCAGAAAGGAAGGTTATTTGGGAGATTAATGGCATTATATTGAAGGTGATTAAATTCAGATTCAAAAGAGATACTAGAAGCACTAATTGGCATGATATCATCTCATATTTACAAGGGCACATAAGTTCCTACAGTATTAATATTGTGAAATGGATTCCTCCTCCTGCGAATTGGTTGAAATGCAATACTGATGGAGCATCCAGGGGTAACCCAGGACCTAGCTCATCAGCTTTTTGCATTAGAGATTATTCTGGAAACATGGTTGTGGCTAAGTGTTTTAAGTTACAAGATACCTCTAACTTAGTAGCTGAGGCTAGGGCCATTAGAGAAGGACTGGTGTTTTGTAAGGACCATAATCTATCTCATATAATTATGGAAACAAATTCACTGGCCATGGTACAAATTTTGGAAGGGAGGTGGGATATCCCTTGGAGTGTGACTTTGGAGGTCAACTCCATAAACTTGTTGAGGAGATCCTTATCAGAAAGAGTACAACATTCCTTTCGGGAAGGAAATACTTTGGCTGATTATTTTGCTAACCTAGTTTTTGATTTTGTAGGTTATTATCAATTTAACCATTTTCAAGACATTTCTATGGAAGGGCTAAGAATTCTAAATTTGGACAGAATCGGAACTCCTCACATAAGAAGAAGGCTAATAGATTGATTGTACAAGCTATTCTGATTTATACAAGTATTACAATTGTATGCAGGTTATTTCTATGATAGAAATATAAGAAATCGACTGTCAGGGTCTTAATTCTTTAACCTCTGTCTGAAGTAATTTCGTAGTGGTTTGAGTATTTGCACCTGGAGAAAGCGTTGAGGTGTTCGCCTACTACCAAATCAGGACTTTGGTTTTGAATGAGGGCAATCTTTCGGTTCCTATTGTCTCAGTAATCTGCATAGTTTCAAACAATTATTTACTAAAATTTATGAGTTCTTCTCCCTAATCTTGATTTCAAATGGTGGTATTAATCTCTTTTGGGATTCAACCCATTGAGATCTTGAGAGGGGAAAGAAATAATGATTGATAGGAACAAATTATTGTATACTAAGCTAGCTTGGTGTTGAAAGAAGAGGTTCATCTCCTCTTGACATTGGTACTCCGAGTTTGCTTTATTTTCTCATTTTCTAATTGGTACGTTACTCCTCCAACAACTTTCACCAAATTCCCTATACTCTCAACTATATAAATGAAAACTTTAAACATAGAAATCAGATGTAAACCTTACACATTTGTCTTTGGACATAAGAAAAATTATGTGATACTTAAGTAGAAGGATTTGAACTCTTAGTGTATGTTTTGGTGCCAGGGAAAACAATTTTTTAAAAAATATTTTTAATTTTTCATATTTAATTGATCAAAAATTTTGAAAAATATTTTATCTAAGAAAACAAGTTCTTAAAATATGAGGAAAACGACTTCTCTAATAGACGCAGGGGAAAAAAGCTCCACAAATAACATTTCAAATTCATTCACAAGTCTTTCTAGCAAAGAAAATGTTTACTCTATGTTTAAGAAGACGGTGAGGGGACAATCTCTTTTCATTAGGAGACGGTCGTTAAATTTTTGACAGAAAATTAAGTAGGGATGTAACTTGTAACTTTCAAAATAGTTCATGGATGTTTTTTGTTCACAATAATAATATAAGGATGTAGTTTAAGTTAGAGGTATAGTTAAAGGATGTTTTTGGCCATTTACATACTTGATGAATGGATCATTCGTGGTCGAGCTCATCAAAAATATTGAATCTAATAGTATCCGATAATATTTCAAGAATTATTCACGTATTAAAAATGAATAACTGATCATTCACAGAAAAGATTGATCCCAATTAATTTTGGAAGTTACATAAACAAGTTTTCAACGAATCTATTTAATATAATTAATATATATTATAAATTGTTTCGTTAAATAGAAGTATCTAATTTCATTCATACACATTCAATATACATTGGTCCGATTAATTCTATAATAAAAAAAAAGAAGATGGGAGATTTATCATATTAGTTGCACTTGTTCAAGAGGATCGTGCATTTTCTGCAGTATATTAAAGTTTGTTATTATTTTATATGAGAAATTGTACATTCTAATAATAACAATATGCCGATTATTTGAAGAAGAAAAAATATTGAAAATTTATCAAATCATACCAATATAGAAGAGTAATCGAAATGATCATGATGGTTATTAAAAAATTATTTAATAATCAATCGAACTATATCATTGACATATTATAGTGCATCAACTTTCCCAAGAACATTTTTAATACCCTTATCAGCAACACCAACCCACCTACTAACTTTACTATCCTTAAATACACACATTATGACATTTCAATGTGACCCAAAATACTAAATAAACCACCAAAAAAATGTGATGTAGCGGATACGATTGCTCCTCATTTAATCAGAAGTCTCGGGTTTAAGCCTAGGATATGAAAAAATTCTTGGTAGAAAGCATTTCCCCCGAATAAGGCCCTACGCAATGCAAATCTAGATGTAGTCAGGCTTCAAACTTCAGTGCAGTTATCATATAGTACTAAATAAAAAAAAACACTTAAAAAACAATGCAATTAATTATCCAACTACCAGAATAAATCCACAACTACCAAAAGGAGCACTAAAATCAGAGTTTTTCAGGTGCAATATTTAATATTTTTCCAAAAACAGTCTTTTTTTTCTCTCTCTTTGGAATTTATTCCTAGAAATCATTTTTTGTTATTTTGTTATGTTATTTCATCAACCCGAATGATCATTAAAGATATTAACTCTAAACGACTTGCTTTTAATTGTTTGAGAAGCGAAGATTTAGATAGTTAACCCTTGTATCAATAGACACAACTTTATTGTGATCGGAGGATTAGAACTAGATAAAATGACTACAGAGGATTCATATAGTCATCCTAACCAATTTGAGAGTGAGATGTAATTAGATTAATTGTTCTTTTATTTGAACTTTGTGAGTTTGAGTTTGAAATTCTATCAATTATTTAAAATTTATAGTTATTTAGTAAAAAAAATAATCACATATACAAGATCCGAACTAAGGTTTCTGGACTCGAATGAACCTATAACTCCAACACTACACCTGCCCCTACTGGCAATTCTGAAGATTTACTACCCTTAGAAGATGCATATGTTGTGGATATAAAGATGTTGAGATAGATGTGTGTGCATACTAAGAGTGACAAGATTAGGAATGAGGTTATGTGGGAGAAGGAGGAAGTGACCTCCCTGGTGGACTAGATGAGGAAAGCAAGACTGAGATAGTATGGTCATGTGAAGAGGATGTGTGTTGATGCCCTAGTGAGGAGGTGTGAGAGGTTGCTGTAAGGGGTACATGTAGAGGTAAAAGTAGGCCGAAAAAGTATTGAAGAGAGATGATTAGATGGAACATGACACAACTTCATATTATTAAGGACATGACTCTAGATACGAAGGAGTGGAGGTCACGTATTAGGGTAGAAGATTAGGAGGGGGTAAAGTGTTGTCTTGCCTTGCGAATGTTTAGGCTTGTTAGTACTTGTCGTAATACTAGACGGTCCCTTGTAGGTCTTGCATTATATTGTTTATTGTGTTTCGATTATCATATTATTTTGTTGTTATCGTTTCTTTACTGTAGACTTTACAACCCTTTTCTTATTAATTAACTGTTATGCTTCTTCTTTTACTTGAATTTGATGCACTTGAGCCGAGGGTCTTTCGAAAATAATCTTTCTACCTCCACAAGATAATAATAAGGTCTGCGTACACTCTTGCCTCCTTAAATCCCACTTAGTGAATTTTCAGTAAGTTGTTATTGTTGTTGGCTAGTACAAAAAAGAATATTGTTCCAAAAACATTTACGTATAATCTATACAAATAATATGACATTAGATCTGGATCAAGAGTCAAAACTCGAGTCTCGGATCAAGAATGGGGAGGTTGAAAGAGAGTTTGAAAAATATTTTCCTTACTCCTATGTATAGAAGTCACTTTCCTTGAATTAGAGGAAAATAAATCAATTTGGAAAAAAATTCCCCAAATATTTAAGCCATAAATTGGCATTGAAATATGAAATTTATCTTATTGTTATTTGTTGTACTGCAATGATCACTACAGAGACATCAATTCACTGATTTTGCCCAATGGTATTAACAAGGCCAACGCAGCGGAGCTAGGATTTTAAGTTTATGACTTATGAGTTCTAGATTCTATAAGGGACAACTTACAGGGTTCACACAAACAAAGTTTTACCAAACCCGTAAGCAGAATTATAACTCCGTCCCTGTTCAAATGTCATGGTATCTTAATGAGCATCTACACACACAGCATCTACTATATATCAGAGGATCAAACAACACTTTGTTTGAGTAAAAGTATCTGTCCTTTCATGATTAAACATAAAAAAAGGTGAAATATACTTATTTGAGAAAGAACAATGGCAAATAGCTCTATTGGTTATTCATGGCAAGCACACAAGTTGCAAGAACAAGCCATGTTGTGATATCTTTTTAATCTATGTAGTATCTTGTAGTAACAAGTATCTACGAACGACGAGCTAGTTTTGTTCAGAAGACCAAGCATTGGATTCAACCCAATTGAAAGCTATCGGACTCAAGAAGGCGTCAGGTAAGCCGAAGGAACTGACCAAGGAAAGCGCATGTGGCCTTAGTTCACTGCATAGCTTTGCAACTTCTTTTCTCACTATTGCGGCATTGTCCGTCGACAGGTATCCGTATCGGAGGAATGCAGCATCCTCTTCTAGGGTGACCAGAACATACATCGATCTGACGAGATCCAAAACGTTCTGCAAGATAATTCACGGTTTAGATATTTATACATACGACATTAGAAAACTCGATTTTCACATTCTCATTACGCATGCAAAGGTCGAACATTCTGATTATTTTCTGGCAGTGAGACATTTCATGACTTTGTCCACTGCACCTACCCCTCTTTAGTTAAATAGTTGTGTCTAACGACTATAAAAATGATCTGAAAGACGTTTGTTAGTACCTTAAGGGGGCCAGATGTGACGGATGCCTCTGCGTCGAGGAAAGTATGGAGAACTGCTCGGTCTGAGAAGGCTCTCCCCAGGTCTTCAGCAAGCTGATAATTCTGTCGAGGGGGAAACATTGATTTGTTATATACAAGCACCCAATACAAGCTGAATAAGAGAAGAATAAAGATGAAGAGTATGCTCACCAAAGTAAAAGCATATTCCTTGCTTTTTCCCTGTGCCTGGCATTGCGAAACTTCAGCAGCAAAACGTTCCAACAGGTCTCGTTCCCGTAGGCAGAATATGTCATTCTGGAATAAAGGCAATCAGAACTTCTGACCTGATAAATGATTCATCTAAAATGAAAAAAGAAACAAAAGCTTTGTTACCTGGAACTGGGCTTGCCTCGTTGTAGAACTTGTAAGTTGTGAAGGTATGACGGGACGAGAGGTGTTCATGTGTTCTAATCCCAATCCTTTGAACGGCTTCTTACTCCTTTTGGCTGCCACATATTCCCCAAAAAGTGCCTTGCTAACCTGCCATTACAATTTATCCATCGAACAACAAAGTTACCTAGTGACTATGCAAAGAGATCATCAATAACGTGCATGTGCCGTGTAGAGTAGGTCAATGCAGAATGACTCCTATTGCTACAAGGTGATGAAATATCTCTTTTCACCTAATGCTGCTGCAAAAATCTATGATCCTATCAACTTTTCGACCCAAAGAACCAT
Organism: Solanum etuberosum; assembly: GCA_029582245.1. Lineage (NCBI taxonomy): Eukaryota > Viridiplantae > Streptophyta > Magnoliopsida > Solanales > Solanaceae > Solanum > Solanum etuberosum. Next base: position 10,092 of record JAJONR010002777.1, read on the forward strand.
GCGTGCTCTTGAGAGTGTTACAAATTCTTTTTACAAAAGAATAAAACGTTATTGTTTCATTTTTATCCGAGTCAGAAGAAACTACATATGTACTACAAAAACATACCCAGTGTAATCCCACAAGTGGGGTTTGGGAGGGTAGGATGTATGCAGACCTTACCTCTACCTCTGTGGGGTAGAGAGGTTATTTCCGATAGACCCTCGGCTCAAAAGGAAGTTTTTGAAGCAGGATTGCAAGAAAAATATGACAGTAAAATAGCAACGTACAAACTAAAATGCAGCAAACAGATACTAATACACATCGAAGAATAAGAAACTATGCGACTACTAAATAATACTACTAATATCCTAATAAAGAGAGGAGGAGGCTAACCCACTATCTCTCCCACATAAAGTGTGAAAACATCGGTTGTCTACTAACCTTCTACCCTAATCAATGACCTACATATGTACTATACTTCGTAAAAAAAATAGCTTTTTTTTACCATACCTGTTGCATAAGAACATTGTTGTCACCCTCGAAAGTAGACTGCACGTCATATTCACCTTTTAGCTGGCCAATCCTATTTTCAGTCTTCAACCCTTGGCCTCCACAGGCTTCACGACATTCCTGATTCAATATTTAAAGACTCTTATATAGTTCGGAAGAAAGCTAATCGTTAATAATCCAAGTTCTTCCTGTGCATACTACCTGAAGAGTTCGCATGTTATGCCAACTTGCAGTAGCTTTGAATGCACTTGAAACAACATGAATAACTTTGTTCATCTCAGGTGTCCTCTTGACGTACATCATTTTCAAGTGGTTAGCAGCAAAGCTCATAGCATATCTGCGAAGAGCCAAAGTTAGGTCAATTAACTGGGGAGGCCATAAAATTATACCGACATAGCTGACAATTTATGATATGTAGATGAGTGCCAAAATGGCAGACTGCATGGTAGGTTTTAACAAATGATGATAAGATTGTAGAAGTACAGTAGCTGAAAATAGAAAAAAAAATGATGATAACATTGCAGAAGTACAGTAGCTGAAAATAGAAAACAATTGGCCCCGAGGAGGTGGGAGGTAAGTGACTCTGAGAACATACTACAAGAAAAACATGACAAATTAGTAAAGGAAAAAAATTGGAACACATTCTGAAAAGGCTTGTTTATTATAAAAACAAGTTTCAACTAGCAGGCATAGAAGAGTTTCTATACATACTTACAGCCAGAAAGTTAACTACGGAGCAACAAAATGGACATTTGAAAGCTTAAAAATAATACTTCATTTTAAGAGAGAAAACAACAAATAGTGCTTGGTTATTTTATCGATGTATCACTGTCTAAAGAAACAAAATAAAGGGGGGAAATCATAAACAAAGAATAATATTACAAAGAGGACGAAGGAAAGAATGCATGGTAGAATAAAATTTAGTGCATTTCAGTGAGCATTTACGTTTTTGCAAGAAGAGGAAGAAGTCGCCGTTGATGAGTTGGGTAATCAAGTATAAGAACTTCTGGTCCATTAGGAGTAACTGAAAACGCTCTTCTTGTCAGCGAGTATCTTATCGCAGTTGCCAAACCAATCTGACAAAGCATCACGAACAGAAAAATGAGATGCCACAAAAATACTATGAGTGGTAAATAAAATACGTGTGTAGAAGCATCTGTTGCTTGTCATACCTTTGCGGAGTAAACTGCACTAGCTGCAATTGTCACACGGCCAGATGTCAAAGGGGACAAAAATGCTGCAAATCTCTGGGAACAAATTGTCAAAATCCAGTTAGCATTATCCTCAGCAATGTTTCTTGACGAACTGTCAAAAGTGTAACAATCTCCTATGATCGTAAAGAATCACTAGAAAAAGGCCCGGTACTATAGCTCCTGCTATGCGCAGGGACTGGGGAAGGGCCCGACCACAAGGGCCTATTGTACGCAGTCTTACCTTGCAATTCTACCAGAGGCTGTTTTCCCCGGCCTACCTTAAAGAATCACTAATAGATAAAAATTATACTTATTATGCTTCCTTAGAAAAGACTTGCATTAATCGAGCACAACAAAATAATTGGGAATCATTGCCTTAAACGAATTAAGTTTACCTGATCAGGGTCCTTGATAGCAGTAAGATATTTCCCATCTGGAGAAACATCCGCCACTGAATTTAACAAATTTTCTCTGGGTACCCGGACATTGTCAAACCTGGAAAATGAGATTTCACAAAGAGCTTAGCTCTTAACTGCCAAAATGAAGCCATAAACTTTTACTACAATTTATTACACTTAAAGCCAAGTTCAAGTACAGCTCTTCTATACCAAATTCTGCCATTGTCAACACCATTTAAGCCAATCTTGTGACCACAATCAGCTATGCGGATGTTTGGACAAATGTCTCCATTTTCATCTCTGATCTGAGCGATAAAAGCATGGACACCTTGATTTTCCCCGTCAATGATGAGCTGAGAGAAAACTACGGTATGTGTTGCATGCTACAACAGAGTCAAGAGAAATGATGTCAATTTAGACTAAGGCTCAAGCAAGAGTTGGCAAGTTGACAAACGAAAAACATCAAACAAATAAACATGCCAATTTTTTTTTCGAGAGGAAGTATAGTTACATTAGCTGCACCCCCTATCCAATACTTCTGAGCTGATTCACATGGAGTATTTATGACAAACTCTCCTGTGCTTGAATCATACGTTGTGACTGTTTCAATACCTCGAACCTGAACGGTACTTGCAAATATATCAGTTAGAATTGCAGAAAAAATGGACAATATTTTACTTTCTAATGTTATATAATATATACTTATACAACTTTCACATACATTACTTCCATGCCCCAACTCTGTCATCGAGAAGCAACCTTTAACCACGTAATCCTCTGTGTCCTTCAACCATTTATCATGATGTCGTTTGGTACCGAAAAACTGGATTGCACCACCCCTGAATCAATCAACCAAAAAGTTCAATGATATTCGGATAACCTGAAAATTCAATTTATGCAACGACAACCAACCAATCAAGATTGTCTCTACAATAAATTCCATCCATTTAGGTTCTTCTTATAATATTCCTAAATTTATCTTTTTCGTGCAATAGTTGACCACCAACATAAAAATCGTCCAATCATGTACTTTTCAAGAAAGCTCACTGGTATGCAGATACCCCGGAAGTCTGACGGAAAATATAACATAGAATGTCTGTACATAAAAATTCAATGTCTACTTAGGTTGTTACAAGTTAATCAAGCAATCAAGAAAGTCCGTGCTCATGACATAGTATTGATTGATGAAACGCGTGGTATAGTTAACGATAGGCTAGAAGTTTGGAGACAAACCCTAGAGCCTTAAAGTTTTCTGATTAAGTAGGACTAAAAGAGAGTACTTGGAGTGCAAGTTTAGTGACGTAACGCATGAAGTGGAGGTGGAAGTGAAGATCGATGCACAAATCATACCCAAGAAAGAGAGCTTCAAGTATCTTGGGTTCATAATCCAAGAAAACGGGGAGATTGATGTTGATGTCGCGCGTCGTATTGGAACGGGTAGGCAAAATGGAGGCTCACATCCGGAGTACTGTGATAAGAATGTGCTAGCAAGACTTAAGGGCAAATTCTACAGAGTGGTGGTACCGATACTGTTATACGGGACATAGTATTGGCCAACCAAGAATGTCAACGTCCAAAAGATGAATATCGTGGAGATGAGGATACTCAGATGAATTTGTGAGCACACTCAGGAGATATGATTAGAAATGAAGTTATAAGGGATAAGGTGGGAGCGGCCCCCGTGGTAAACAAGATGAGAAAGGCGAAACTAAAATGATTCGGGCATGTGAAAAGGAGGTGCGTAGATGCGCCAGTAAGAAGGTGTTAGAGGTTGGCTATACCAGAAATCTAACTGGGAGAGGTGATTAGATAGGACATGACTCAATTTCAACTTACTAATAAATATAAAGGTATGGAAATCGAAAATGAGAATAAACGGTTAGTAGGTAGTCGAGTGTTGCTGCACTAGGTACATAACGGACAAGAAATATACCATAGGAGAAAATGGACACCCATCTTGATGGAAAGAGAATGATCAAAGATAAAAGACAATCCAAGAGAGCCAATTTCCTCAACTCATCTTCAGGCCCTTTAACAGTCAGCCAATCCTTGGAAAACCCATGTTCAACAAGGTACTCAATCCTCCTCATGGTAATTTCCCTTTGCTGTTCCTTAGATTGACTGTAATCAGGTGAAAGAAACACTTTTCCACCTCTTTTTACAGGGTTAAAAAGTTTGCTTCTTAATATCAGGCCAAAAAACCAGTCTCTTTCCTCCAAATTGTGACCATCCATGAGCTTTCTCATCTCTTTAATGTCAAAAACAGCAGCTGGCTCTGAAAACTCAGGTGGATTGTAGCTGAGACATGGGAATGATTGGAGTACAACATTGAGTGTTGGGGTTTCTTGTTTTAGGTGTCTGCTGAGAATTTTAGTTCTGAAGTTCACTTTCTCCATTGAAGAACACAAAAGATTTGATTTTTCCATTATTGAGAGTTTTAAAGTGATGCTTGATTTTGTATGAGAAATCAAGAAAATAGAGGAGGGAAAAAGAAAGAACTTGGAAAATGCTAGTGATTGAATTTTTCTATTAGAAATGTTGAAAATTCAAGGTTGTCTGGCTGGTGGGGTAGGTGATTAATATTAATAATCATGGGATAAATGTCAAGATTATTTTATGGAAAAATTATGTTCTATGTCTATTTTTAATAATATTTACATCAATTAATTTGTAATTTTGTGTACTTGATACAAAGCTTCCTACTCGTGGTAGACTGAAAGCTACCTAATGTGGAACCATTGAGGACCCAGTTTAGTAGTTTGTTATGGTCCACTAAAAGGGATTTATATAGCTTTGTGCTCTCTCGTCTTAATAGCTAGAAAGCTACCTAATGTGGAACCATTGAGGACCAGTTTAGTAGTTTGTTATGGTCCACTAAAAGGGATTTATATAGCTTTGTGCTCTCTCGTCTTAATAGCTAGCTTTTAGGGTGCGGTTCTCAATGAATTATATGTCATTCTACCTAACAAAGTAAAAGCAACACAATGGAAACAAAAACAAAAAAAGAACATACCATAGGAAAAAATGGACTCCAACTTTGATGGCAAGTGAATGATCAAAGATGCCAAGACAATCCAAGAGACCTAATTTCCTCAACTCATCTTCAGGCCCTTTACCAGTAAGCCATTTCTTAAAAACCCCATGTTCAAGAAGGTACCCAATTCTCCTCATAGTGATTTCCCTTTGTTGTTCTTTAGATTGATTGTAATCAGGTGAAACAAAAACTTTGCCACCTCTTTCAATAGGGTTAAACAGATTACTCTGTAACATTAAACCAAAAAGCCAGTCCTTTTCCACAAGATTATGACCATCCATGAGCTTTCTCATCTCTTTTCTGTCAAAAATGGCAGAGGGCTCTGAAAGCTCAGGTGGGTTGTAACTGAGACATGGGATGGATTGGAGCATCAAATTGGGTGATGGGGTTTCTTGATTTAGGTGTCTGCTGATGATTTTGGTTCTGAAATTCACTTTCTCCATTGATGAAAAATGAGATTTTTGCATTCTTGATAGATCAAATCAAGAAAAGGGGAAAAAGGAAAGGACTTTGAAATTGATAAAGATTGACTCTTTCTTATGAAAGTGAATCGAAAGTTTCCTTTTTTTAGAAGAAAATAAGGTTTAAATAGAGTGTAGAATGATATGGTATGGCATGTGTGACTTTTAAGACAAGATGATCATCCTCACCATTTGGTCAAAATAATATAAGTTTACTTGCCATAGAATTTAAGAAAAATATGTTATTATAAATAAAATAAATATTTTAAAGTTAAATTGTTAGTAATAAATATAGAGATATTTTTTTTTTAACTAATTAAAAGGAAAAGTGAATCATACTTCCTCTGTTCTTTTTTAGTTGTTATGATAAGATTGGATACAACTCTTAAGAAAAAATAAATAAGGAGTATTATTTGATCAATATATCCCTTATTAATTCTTTAATTTTTATCTATATATATGTGATCCTTAATTCTGGAATAATTAATGTTAATGGCAAAGTAAGAAAAATAATTATTATTTTTTTCTTTATTGTTTAAATTGACAACTATTTTGGAACAAGTACTTTTAAGTATACATGACAACTAAAAAGGAAAGTATACATGACAACTAAAAAGGAACGAGTGGAATATAAATACGGTGGAGGGAGTATTATTTAGACATTTAAAATAAAATTAGTTATTCTTTTTCATTTTACTCTTCATACCTTTTTTTGGGTAGAATATTCATCATACTTTAATATGAGTATTTTTGTAATATATTCATATCAGTCATTATTTTGTAAGGGAAGTGCAAAATCTAAAGTAGACAAGAAAAAAGTGAATGGACGGAGTAAATTATTTTAATCTCATACTCCTCATTTACGTTTACTTGTCTAATATTTATAAAAATAGATTTTTATTTTTATTTGTCACTTTTGACATATTAATGAAAGACATTTTTTTAAATTTAAATAGTATCTTGCAACGTAACTTGGCGATAAAATAAAAACTAAAAACAATACTAACTTGTTCGAGACATGTAATTATTAGGTGCTAACAATAGTGAAACTAGAATTACTTACCCTTATTAAGATTTTTTTTTTTTTTATATTCATAACTCAAATTTAAGACCTCTAATTAAAAAAGAAACAATTTCATCTACTGCAACACATTCCTCGATAATAAACTATCCTTATATTATCATCCTAATAGGAACATCTAAGAATGCCCTTTGATTTTGAATTGAAACTAGTAAGAAGTACAATATAAAACGAATTGTCAATTGGTTATAAAACAATTATCATCGTAGATGAACTCAGGATTTGAAAACTTTGAGTGTGTCAATATTACCTTAGCTCAAATATGAGCTCTAAGATTAACTTAAAATAAAAACAATGAAATATAGAACTCTAGCTACATTCAAACTCAAGTCTCGTGGGTGATTCCTTTAGCTTGTACCAGCAATACAACGACACTCATATGCTCCTCGTGGGTGCATTGTTAATTACATCATAATTTCTATCAGTTTTTCAAAATAAATATATATATACACATAATTTTTTCTCCTAAATTAACGGATACATGTGTACCACACCTATCAGGTGGTTCCGCCTCTGGACTCACCATTAATAGAAAGTATTATAAATGCAGTTTGGTGAAAAGCCAAACTGACGTGAACTTTTCTTGTGAGTTTAAATTAAATTGTATGCACTCACAATTTTATAATATTAAAAAGAATGTAGGTAAGTAGATCACTTAATTATTGGTAATCAAATGACTTAATAAATAACTCTTTGTTGGAATTATTCTCATATTCTCTTGTTTTAATAAAATGCAAAGCTAAAAAAAATACTTTATGGGTCCTTTTTTATTTCATAGTAAAATCTTATATGAAAGATAAAGTATATTATTGATCTTGTGAAAAACTTTATTTAGATTGTTGGCTTACAAGCATTTACCCATTATTTTCGTGGTTTATTTAACGAATAAAATATTTGTTATTTTGACTTTTTTCATATTGATTTTTTTTATTCGTTGATAAATTTGAAATCTCACACTATAAAAGAGAAAAAGAATTATTAAATCTACTCAATTTGAAATCTCATATTATAATATTTCTATTGTATGATGCTATAAAAGAGAAAAAGAATTATCAAATCTACTCTATCAAAAATTCATATTAGAATTCACAAAGAAAGATTTTTTTTTTTTTTATCATTCAAACTTCACAATAAATTACTTATGAAAATTCTTGTGTACGTTATGATTACTACTTGAATTTTTCAAAGAAAGAATTTGTTATATATTGTGTTCAAGCAGTTTAAAGTCAAAACTTCTGCAAATATAGAAAAGATGATATTTTAAAAATTGATTTAAAAATAAATAAATCATATAAATGAATCAAAAGAAAAAGGATAGTAGCAATTACAAAATTAAAATTTATTAATATTAGATATTTACATCAACTCAATCGATTTGAAATAAATAAATATATATATATATATATATCACTTAATTATATTAAATTATATTAATAAAATATAAATATTCGATACAAATAAGTTTTTATTGGTAAGTTGAGTAATGGGGTTACGTTTGATACTCCAATAAACAAATAATTTTGAGCATCGATAATGATTTTCTTGGAAGACGTGCAACGTAATCTGTTTCTGGATTGTATAATTCTTATCTGATATAAATAAGGCCTTATCTGGTCCCATATTACCGTGTTTTTTATTTATATATGTTGTTCTTATTAAGGGTCAGTTTGACCATGCGATATGATATCATGATATGCTATTATAATATGGAATTATGGAATTATAAAATTAAATTAAAGTTTTGTTTGGATATGCGATATAGAATTTTTGTGTTGTATGTTTTCTTATAAACATAAGAATCTCATAAGTTGTAAAACTATTAAAATATCCTCAATTGTTTATTCAATCTTATCAAATAAACAAAAATTTATAAAATCGCATAATAAATTATTACAAAGCTATTTGTTCTCCACTTAAATAATTGTTTCATCAAACTTTAATTCAATAAAAAAAATTAAACATTAATTGTAGTGTACTAATCTTTAATATAATCCTCCCACATAGTACAAACAATTTCCTCACGTTAAACTTGCATTTCTCGATCATGTGACCGAGAAGACGAACCAACATTGTTACTTTGAGTTGTAATAAATACAAAACGACAGAAGTAATAAATTAGGTTTTGGAGTAAATGAAGAGAACAAATTTATTACTCAACAATCGGTTGGTGTGAGTTAAAGTGACTATATGTGGTGAGAATAATCAATTTTATGTCGGTGAAAATAATAAATTTTAAAAAGTAATGATGTGATTATAAAATTTATTTACATATGAAATAAATGGTGAGGTAGATATAAATGTTGGGTTATTTTAACAAAATATAAACTTGTGGATCAATTTTTGTATTAAAAATATCTCAAATTATGATATGAAATTTTCATATCATGATTTTTGGAGACTATGGAATCATGAGATGGAATCAACGTAAAATCGCATGTCCAAACGTTGATTCCATCTCACGATTCCATAACGTGATATGGTATCGCATGGTCAAACGCCTACTAAAAATGATGATAGTTATTATTTATTATTTCACAAAATTATTACTATTTGATTTGACACACTTATTAAGAAAATAATTAGGGGCCGTTTGGTATGATAGACAAGAGGATTTAATTCAGGAATAATTTTTAAGTGGCCTTTAATCTATTGATTGGTTGCAAAAGGTGGAATAACTTATTATAGGATTAACAATTAGTCTTGAGATAAGCTATCCCTCCCTTGGGGTGAAATAATAATCTCAAGGATAACTTGTCCCGAGAGAAAGTAAGTAAAATAAGAAAAATATCTCCTTAAACCCCACTTTTATACACCACTTTATATTCATGTATATTAACATAATTTTTAACAATATTTATAATAACATTTACAACCTTAATTATTCGTTGTTCTTATGATAATATATTTTTCTATTAAAAAAGTTACATTTTATAAATATTTTATTTTCTTAATCAGAAGACCCATTGGGTCAAAATAAATAAAAAATTTATTTATGAATATAATATAAGTTGAATTTATTTCTCTAATTCTTATGTTTATTTATATTTTGATATTCTCTCAAAATGTTCACTCCACTACTAAATTACATATTTTTAATTAAATAGGTATTACTCACTTAAAAATTATATTTTATATATTAATTAAAATGTAGATAACTTTAATAATATTTTTTTTTACTTTTAATAAACTTAAAATGAAAGTTTTATTTTTAAGCTAAATAAGATGGAAGTTTTATTTTTAAACTAAATAAGATGAAAGTTTTATTTTTAAGCTAAATAAGATGATTTTTTTATTTTTAAGCTAAACAAAATGGAAGTTTTATTTTTAAGTTAAATAAGATGAAAGTTTAATTTTAAAAACACACGGCACAATCATAGAAATACACACCCAAAAAATATTTAAGCTAAATAAGATGGATATTTTTATTTTTAAAAATGAATAACTAAAACTTGCAAAGAAAATGTAAAAAAAAAAAAAACTAAATAAGGTGGAGGGTATTTTTGTAAACAAACAACTTATTCTTAGAAATTATGGAATGAATATAAGTTTGAATATGACAAACCAAACAAGCAATAAAAACTAATCTCAGCATAACTAATCCCAACATAACTTATCCAGTATAACCTATCCCAGCATAACTAATCACAACATAACTTATCTAGTATAACTTATCCCAACATAACTTGTATTCAAACCAAACGACCCCTTATTGACATAACTATTTTACCAAACTATACATATTAAATGATGTTTTGTATTAAGTCTTGAAAAATGATTTAGAAAAAGAGTATTTAATGCTGAGGGTAAAACATGAAAAATATAATTGTCTTTTCTTGATATGTTAAAATTGACAAGTAAAAATGAAAAATCTATTTTAGGAATAAGTGACAAGTAAAAGTGAACGAATGGAGTACATAAATAAACTCACATAAATAACACTATTTTCCCTATTTTACGTTTGAGAATTACTCCCTCCGTTCATTTTTACTTGTCACTTATTCCTAAAATAGATTTTCATTTTTACTTGTCACTTTTAAAAGATAATTATTTTGTTCCATGTTTTACCCACAACATTAAATGCTTATTATTTAAATCATTTTTAAAGACCTAATACTAAACATCATTTAATAGAGATAATTTGGTAAAATACATATATCAATACTCCCTCTGATCATTTTTATATGTCATCCTTACTATAAATAGTTGGTTCATAATACTTGTCATTTCATAAAATCAATGCATAAATTACAATATTCTTTCTACTATACCATTGATAGTTAATTAGTCTTAAAAATAGATATTTGACCAACCTAGAAAATTAATAAGCAATTAATGTTCATTGTAATTACTTCATATATTGATTAATTACTCTCACCATTGCATTACTTTGTAAAATCTGATTTTGAAAAAGAAATCTCAACAAACAAATTAAAAATAAAAGATGAATTTATTTATCATTTATTGAAAAGTTGACTTCAAAAAAATATTAAATAAAAATAGAATTGTAAACTTACTTAGTTTCTTAATGCAAGTGAAATCTAAAAAGGTGACATATGCTAAAAAGGAACAGAGGGAGTGATTGTTTTCTTAATTGGTGTGCTAAGTCAAACAATGACAAGTAAAAATGAACATATGTATTATTAGCCTTGAAAGTGTGAATTTCAACTAACATAGAAAAACTAAATGATTTAATTCATGTTCATTGGTCAATTTTATTGATCAAAATAATTTATTGAAAACTTGATTTCATGAAAAAATAAATAAGGATTTAATAATAAACATATTTAGTTTCTCAAGGGACGTAAAATTTAAAATGATTACATATAAATAGGAACCGAGGGAGTATATTATATTGAGAAACTTTCGCATATAGCCACTCAAAAATAGCTTAATTACGCTCCATAGCTATAGTTTGCTAATTACGATTCGTAGTTGTATGTTATAGGGAGGAGAGTGGCGAGCAAGATTGGGAGAGGGAGGAGAGAGGCGAGCGAGAGAGGGCAAAGAATGGAGAGAGACGAATTGTATATGTATATTTGTCGAATTGTATATGTATATCTGTCAAATAATTGTATATATGTAACTAATATACATATGTATTTGTATATCTGGCGAGCGAGATTGGGAGAGGGAGGAGAGAGGTGAGCGAGAGAGGTCAGAGAGTGGAGAGAGGCGAACTGTATATGTATATCTGTCAGATAATTGTATATATAACAGTTATACATATGTATTTGTATATCTGACGAGAGAGATTGAGAGAGAGAGGAGAGAGGCGAGCGAGAAAGGTCAGAGAGTGGAGAGAGGCTAATTGTATTTGTATATATGTCATATAATTGTATATATATGTTTGTATAATTTGTATCTGTATATGTATAAAAGAGGACAAGTGACGTAATTAAAGTTAAAATTAAGCTACGAGCCGTAATTAATTCAAACTATAGCTATATTAGTTAATTAACGGGTATATGTTTGCTTTTCCGCGTAATTTTCCCTAAAGTATATACTTATAGATTCATCCTTCTTCTTCAAGGACGGATCTATGCATATGTGTATCAATTACAGAGAGTTGAACAAAGTGATCGTGAAGAACAATACCCCATGTCTTTTCTGTTTTAATTCGTTTGTCTTATTTTTTTTTATTCATTTAAAGATGATTTTTTTTGGATAATCTTTTAATTTCATTTTTTATCTAACATGTTTAAGATTACAAGATTAAAAAGAATTTGATATATTTGAGAAATTTTAAATTTAATATCATAAAAATTTTTTTTAAAAAATTACTTTCCAACTTTATGTTAAGTCAAAATTAAACAAACAAATTAAAGTTGAAAGAGTAAGATAAAATTATTAGGATGCAACTAGTAGTAATAATTTGTCATTGACTAATATTTTATGTAAAATCGCTCTCAAATTGTTGAAAAATATCATAACATTGACGGTGAATAAACAAACAATAAAGCTGAAAATTTTATCGATTATAAAGTTATGTCGTATCGAATTAAAACAAGTTTGAAAAGGGTTAAAAATATCTTGAATTATGTGAAATTGAATTAGTCTAAAAATTGATATGTTATTTGATCCAAAAATATTTATACTATTAATAACTTATTCTTAAATTAAATTACCGACGACAAACTTAAAACACTTTTAATCAAGACATAATACATAAACATGATCCTTAACTTGTCAGCTGACAACTATGACCTTTAACTTTGAGTGTGTACAAGTAGACACTTAAACTTGTATAAAATTGAAGAAATTGACACATTCGTCCTATATGGCACCCTACATAGCAATTTTGTGTCCTACGTGTATCATGTCATGTAAGACATGTGTGCCTATATGTTCAATTTTATATAAGTTTAAATGTCTATTTATACACACTTAAAATTGAAGAATATAATCATCCGATGAAACCAAATTAAAAATCATATTCATGTATTATGCCTTTAATCAATTTCACATAATGCAAGAATATTTTTAGTTGTTAAAAACAACTTTTGGTGGGGGTGGGGTCAAAAAGGCCACAAACTCACTAAAATTCTAAAATTAAACACAAACAGTCTATCAATGGAGACGACGACTCTCACTCAGCTAACAAGTCTCCTTCTGCTCAGGTTCTTCTTCTTTCATGTCGCTGATTCCTCTACTGATTTTCCCATCGGAATCCATCCTCTAGGTTTTTCTCACACTGCGTAAATCTCTGTATAAATTTTTAATAAATTTCTATAATTTTTTTTAACTACTGATGATTTTGCAGATGAGAAGTACTATGCTTCTGACGTGATTAAATGCAAAGATGGATCTAATTCCTTTACCATAGATCGGCTCAACGACGATTTTTGCGATTGTATTGATGGAACTGATGAACCCGGTAAGCAATTTTTTCCTTATATTGATGTTTCAATTTGAAGATCAATGTATTCTAATTAGGCATAATACATAAATAAATATGCCCTTAAACTTGGTCTGAGCTGATATCTACACCCTCCAACTTTGAAGATGCAGTAGACACTTAAATGTGTATTTAATTGAATAAATAGACACCGGTGTCTAATGTGGCATAATACACGTAGTATGTCACATAGGATGCGTATGTCTATTTATTTAATATTATACAGGTTTAAGTGTCTACTTGTGTATACCAAAGTTGGAGGGCATAGAAACAAGTTTAATGACATATTTATCTATTATACCTTCTAATTAATCATAGGTACCTCTGATCATGCGCGAATTTGTAGGTGGAAATCAGGGAATATGAATCATTAGTCTCTCAGATGTGTATATTTTCTAAATTTAGTATAATTATATGTTTGCACCCATGCTACACCTAACAATATGCCCAGTGTAATGTAGGGTCAGGGAGAGTAGAATGTACACAAACCTTACCACTACATTAGAGGTACAAAGACTGTTTCCAATAGATGCTCGACTCAAGAAAAAATAGTTCAAAGTACTAAAGGGAGATATAATATAAATGAAGACAATCATGGCGAAATAAAAACATGAAAAATCATCCTAACCAATAGTTGATATAATACATAAATATGTTATTTAACTTGGCATCAACTAACATCTATACCCTCCAACTATGGGTATGCACAAGTAGACACTTAAACTTGTATAAAATTGAACAAGTAGACACATGCGTCCTACATGTCACATTACACGTAGGACGTGACGTGTGTGTCTACTTGTTCAATTCTATACAAGTTTAAGTGTCTACTTGTGCATACCTAAAGTTGGAGGGCATAGATGCTAGATGAGGCCAAGTTAAAGAACACGTTTATGTATTATGCCACAATGGTCCTAATAAACTACAATGATAATCTCAGTGTAATTATATATATTTTTTAAAATCACAAATAATAACCAAACTCAAAGGATAAAGAAACTACAAGAGTACTACAACTAATAGTAAAGAGTAATAAGCGAGACAACACTCAAGTGACTAACTAACTTCTGGCACCCATGCTACAAGAAGTCTAAATGGTGCACTTGCTTGAAAGTTGAGTTATTTATCTAGAGAACTAGGGATCAATTCCCACTAAATAGTGTTGCACCATGTTCTAGAAATCTTAGAATGTCATTTGTAGAACGGGTAATCTCAATTCCCAACATAGGAGAGTTGACGTTGTCTACCAAAAATGCCAACAAGGGTAATCTCAACCTGGAAAAGGGATACTTAACATATGCCATTTCTTAAATATACTAGCCTAAACTTGGCAGATATAAGATATGATAGTTTAGCATGGCTTTTCAGCAGAGAGCTTCGGTAGTAACTTCAAAATGTTAGCTTAGACTAGTTCCATTAGATATGATGGGCGTGAAAGTGCTCTGAACAGTTGGATGCGCTACTAGTAAAGTTTTGTGTTTCACATCATTAATCCTTTTCTCTTTAGCTTGTATATTTTCTGTTGCTCTTTCCCATCACTTTTGATGGTTCCACAGTTTTGAAACCTATAAAACATTGGCATATATTTTGTTTGAGTTCTCCTGTCAATTAAATCATTCTCTCCTTTGATAGGAACGGCTGCCTGTCCATCTGGAAAATTTTATTGCAGGAATGTGGGCAGTACGCCTAAATTTCTGTTCTCTTCTCGTGTGAATGATGATATTTGTGGTAAGCACTCCTGTTTAAGGTATTAAGTATGTTTTTTCTTAAGAAACAATTTTATACAATTAATTTTGCTTCCATTCATGTGTTATTTAAAAGTTTGTCCTCTTATCTGAGGCTTGTTTGTTGCTATGAATTATGATACATGGATCGTTTATGTGTATGTATGGAATTGGGATATATGCACGTATCAGGGGACAGGGATGGTAAGTTAAGTTTGTTTTGCTTATTTCACGTGTATTTGAATAATCTGCTCGAGGCACCCACACCCTTATCACACATGTTCAATGTGAATACGTCAAGGCAAGTGAAGGATTTGTGTATCATGGATTTGTTGTTGCTTCATGAAAAATCATCTGCTATTTTTAAGGATAACTTATTCTCATCCATAAATGATGGTCCTGACATGCATATGTTTGCAAGCAGCATTTGTCATTTGCATTTCATTGAAGAAAGAACCAACACACCCAATGTGGATATGTTTGAAGAATTATTTCCTTAGTCCTAAATTATTACTTAAGCCTCGTTCATTCGCTTGAGGCAGAGTCTCCTAGAGAATCTTTTAATCACCGTGACGGCCTTATGACTGAGTTTGTAACTAAGGACTTAAATGCTTTAGAATATGTTTCTCTTGCTCCTTTCATGTTTTATATTTTATATTTTATACAGTTGTTTCCTTTTTGGGCATAGCAGTTATTGATTTGTTAATCATATCTACCACTCTACCCTGTGGTTTGGGTCTTGCTTGCTGATTTAAGATATTTTCAGACTGTTGTGACGGAAGTGATGAGTATGATAGTAATGTCAATTGCCCCAATACCTGCGTAATGGGTGGGGATTTTTCTTATCAAACAAGAAGGTATCGCTCAAGAAGAAAACATCTTGATCGAATTGGTGGAAGAAATGCTAATGAGGTCACTATGGCTGACTCGGCTCAGAGACTTAAAGGTAATTCTATTCTCCTCTCTTTTTCTTAAACCTCTGACATGAACTGTGAGCCATCTGATGTGGCAACTATTTAATGGTCACTGCAGGTCTGAAGATACTGGTACTTGTACAGGTGGCCCTTATCATTATTTTTCTGGTTTCCCGAAAATTATATCGCCGATCCAGGTCTAAAAGAAGACATTCGCGTTGAGAATTGATCCCAGGATTATTGTTCCTCTGTCCTTCATTGTCTCCCAAACATGATTATTTGATCTAACTTTGGAGTGCAGTTGTGCTCCAGAATGTTTCTGAAGGTCCAACTTGCTGATTGTTGACGTTCTTCTTTACAATGATTCTTACATACATCTATCTGGAGACGGGATTGTGACAACTATTAAGTCCTGCACCAGTCCTCGAAGTATCATATTATCAAGTGTTCCTTTGAACTTTTGACTATCTCGGTTGATCAAATTGACAAGTAAGTTGGATACTGCAGCACATCTTTTCTCCTTTTAAGCTCATTGCATTGGGCATGTATAGAAAATCAGTTCTGTATGCTATTAGTCCATCTCACACTTTATCTATGACATCATACAATCGGAAATTGTATATTGTGTTTTTAAGGTTTATATGTGGATTCGAAGAACATTACTTGGACAAATGCCGGGAGACTATACCCGCGGGTATGCAATTTTCGTAGATGATTATCAATGTAGGCATGTTTTTATGTACTGTGATTTTAACTTGGAGATAATGGTTAAAAACACACCTGAAGTTTTACTTTTTTGCGAGTTTCATACCTTAACTATCAGGTGCTTGCGTTTCCTACATGAAGTCCTGAATTATCACCAACTATTTATCAAAACACATCTCGTAAAAGTGATACTTCATGTGTGTTAAACTGATACAATTCCCTTACATATTGTGCATCAGCCAAACAGTTCACCCATAAATAGGACCAAGCCCAGTCTTCCATTTATACAGGTAAAGTACCTTCTTTACAGCCCAGAATGAAACAAAGATTGCCAAAAGCATCACCAACCTCTGGATATTCCTGTTCTTCACATGGATAAGAGCATGAGTGACAAAGGCCAACAACAACCCGAAAATCGTGTACAAGAACCCGACTGTAAATCCCTCAGCACCCAACTGCATCCCAGATCTGTCATAAAAGAAAACCAACTTTCCTGGATCATCTCTATCCACCATAGCTATAGGTATCTTGTTGATTATGTTGTACATTGTCCCCGAAACACTGAGGAAGTACACGAAAATCGATCCTGCGATCCATACGTTCTTATATGCAAAAGGGTGTTCCCAGATACAATCTTTTTCACTAGAAATGGACTGAAGATTAGCCCCAGAGCTATGATACACATCCTCTGCTTCTTGGAAATAAAACCTGGTCGATGTATTGGACCAACAGTGTGTTCACTTTTGGCCTCCACGAACTCTGCCATCGATTCAGCATGCCTCGAGATATCAGAGGACTCCATCTGAATCGAATCCCTTTCAAAATCAATGGCAAAAGGGGGAACTAAACATATATGGGGGAGAGACTTGACACCAAATAGAGCAAAAGAAGCTTGTGATTCTTGAAACTCAATGTCAAAGAAGAAGAACTTGTTGTTATCTGGATTGTTGGTGTGAAAAGAAAACGAGAGAACCAAAAACTCGTTTTTGAGTTTGGGGAGTGAAATCTCTGAATCTGAATGTAGCTTTTGGGAATCGAAGAATATAAGGAGAGTGAATGGCCTAGGGACAGGTACCGATAAAAATTGCCAGAGTAGTCTGTTTGAAAGATGAATGACACCAGTAGAAGATCGAGAACGAAGGACAGTTAGTTCAGAAACCAAATCATCTGAGTTTAAGGTATGATTGATAGGTACAAGGAGTAAAAGAACAAGGATGAACAAAAAGGAATTTGTGTTATAAGAGATTGCCATTGTAGTTGTGTTGCTTCTATCTGTTCTATTTCATGCTATTTAGTAGAACTTTTGGACTGCTGGTTGCTATATTTTTTCCCATACTTTGATTCCACATGGTGTGTTCCTAATTTTTTTTTCATCTCTTAGAAGCCTATTTGACTAGACAAGTCTCCTTTACCGGGGGGTTCCCACAGAGAAGTCTTGCTCCGGCTTGCCAAAAGCGTTTAATATTGAGAATGTGGATGTACTACACATTGGTGGAATTGCGTAATGGGGCTTTTAACTAGCTTAGTGAATCGATTTAAACTATCTGTTTTAGGATTACTAATTTAATACTTAGCATATAGTTTTGGATTTTACTATTTTGACTTGGGGTTATTATTTCAACATTGCTCTCTATTTTACATTATTTCGTTGTTGTTACTACTCTCATATTTGTCTTCCCTTTTTCAACCTGTTTGGAAATGCTCTATTTAAGTCGAAGGTCTATCAGAAACAACCTCTCTATCTCTACAAGGTAGGGGTAAGGTCTGCGTACACTCTATCCTTCTCATGCCCCCACTTGTGGGATTACACTCAGTATGTTAACCAATCAAGGTTATGATAGAATGATACGTATTCCTTCCTCCTTGATTAAAAATTTTGAGTTCGAGCTCTGAGTATGAAATAATCTTTATTAGGGAGCTTTATCCTCTCAACTTGAGATTTCCCAACGCTTTAGATCTAGTTAAGTTTCTATATGGATAGGGTGAGATACAATTTTTTTTTTTTTTTTTGAATATGATCAATAATAAATCAAACTCCAATTTTTTTTAACTTACAATTCACATATGATATACAAACGTAGAATCCAAAATCTTCTGGCAAAATAAATATAAAAGCTGCTAGATGTGGCTAGAAAAATAGTTTTATCAATGTGTCTCACGTAGTATGGAATGTATATACAAGCAAAAATGGCAATCATACGTGGTGGATTCAACCATAGGTTTAAATTCAAACTCATTAAATATACATGTGTCAGCACATATCGGTATCGCAAAACTCGTGAATAAATAGATTTAGATATACTTTTTTTGTGAAAATCATCTCACACATCGTCTAAATTCTTGATCTGCCACTCTCAAGGTGGCGTAGGACTAACAACGCCCTCTCTAGGCAGAGGCAATAGTCGTGGTTCCGCCTCGGTGCAACATACGGGGCACGTTGAGTGATAATTGAACCATTTGTCAATACACTCAACATGAAAATTGTGCTTACAATTAGGCAAAAACCTAACCAATTCACCATCTTCAATACTACTCAAACAAATTGAACACTCAATAATATCATCATGATGATCATTTCTCTTATAAAGAAATAATGGTAGTGAAGTTATAATGGTCGGGTCAAGACCATTTTTGGGTGGATCAACCCGCGCTACACTCGTCAAGTCGGAAACTCGAGAATTTCTAGTAGTGTAGAGTGTCGCCAGGCCTTGGGCATGGCGACGTCTGATGTACATACGAAGAATAGTAACGAGAAAAAAAACTATACATATTGAAATTAAGGCAGTGATCATGATTTTGTTAATGATAATATATTTGTTTTTTTAATGAACAAATAGATTATCATCAACAAAGCCCATAGAGATAATAAGAATGGTTTAATTTTATGGATTTTTTTTTGAGCATAAATATTGGGTTTTTCAATGTGTTAGGTAACGTTGACTAATGAAAAACGTGTATTCATGGAAAATGAAAGGAAACAAGTAATGAAATTGTATAAGCCAAAACTCCGTACTCCTCCCGTTTCAAATTATATGTTGTGTTTCTTATTTACATGTTGTTTAAAAAAACATTAATTAAGAGGAGTTTTGACTATTTTGTCATCAAATATATATTTTTTGGAGGTGTTTGTAGTTTTCAAGAACAATTACTATTAAGGATAAAAAAGAAAAAAATAATTAGTTTTGTATTGAATTTCTAAAGTGACAATAATCTGAAATAACTATTTTTAGAAATCACGATAGATAATTTAAAAAGAAAGAAGCAATAATACTTATTACTTATGGTGTTTTTTCTTAACACCACCTAGAAATTATAAGAAAGTTTCCTGCATAATTTCCTTTTGAATCAAAGATCAAAACTTATTTTCTTTTTTTTATTTAATTATTTTTAATTTCCTTAGAATCTTAAAAAACAAATGTTGAAAAGTCAAATACATATCATGCTACATCATTTATACAAACTCAATCGAAACAAATCAACCACTACAAAATTGAGTCTTTTAAAAAAAAGAACAATTTTGAAATGACAGATTCACATGTAGAATGTAAAAAAAAAAACCAGATTTGTCTTAACTTTGTTATTTTATTTAGGAAGCATATTTTTTATTATTTTTATTATTAGCGCAATACTTGGTGCATTGCAGTAATATACTTAATGAATCCAAATGTATTTAGTTATAAGTAAAGTAGAAAATAATTTAGCTTTTTATGTAACAATAATTTTAAAATGTATTAACATGCACTATTGATTATATGTTTTAGGGATGGTCGAACATCTCTTTCTGAAAGTAAGAATTTTTCGAGGATTCAGAGCTTACATGTTTTATGTCAGTCACCCCTGGTTGCATGGATACATCTATATAATATTTTCATAATATATCGTGTTCCAAATAAAAATATAAGAAACTTTATGGAATACATTTATATATTTTAATGATATTATTTTATTGTTGATAGATGAATATAGAGTAGAGAGAGAAGGAATGAATTTTTTTTACTTGTTCCCTCAAACTTAGTCTAGACTTATAGTAGGGCTAAAAACATAAGATCTTCAACATCATAAATGAATTTTTTTAATTTATATTGGTAGAATTTAATTCATGTTCATAAAATGTTAATTATATGTCTGTAATACGTTATTTTGGATATTATTACAAGAAATTATTAATTAATATGAATATTTGAATAGTTTAATTTAAAGTTCTAAAACATTTTACTGTAAAATGATTATTCTTTCTTTCTTTCTTTTTATATTTTTCTCTCTACAAATATCAATATTTTCCAAATGGAAATAAATTTATACAATCCACTATTACAATTTGTTGAGGGTCTAAAATAAATGTTTTAATTACTAGCCTCCCTTTGAGCTACTCTTGGATTTGAGTCCTACACTCAATTAGTGTAAAGTGTAGTTTCATATCAGAAAGTTGTAATTAGAGGTAATAAAATTAGCTTAAGAAAATATAGTCCGTCCAATTTGTTTAAGTTTTGATTAGTCATTGACTCGCTCATTTATTACTCATCAGCCTATAAAAAATTGGACTAATATGTAGCCTAAATTGATATATGAGAAATTTTATCAAAATATTTGTAAAATATATTTTTCTATTTGATATGTATATAGCCATAATAAAGAAAAAAATATTAATTTTATGAAAAAATTACCTAAATACACATCTTATTTTATCATAATCTCTAAAATTCACTATTACTTAAATTTTTTCAAAACTCCCCTCTTGGATACATCACTCTCCTCTCGCTGATACATCCCTATCCCCTTCCCGGATACATCTCTCTCCTCTCTGATACATCTCTTCCCTCTCGGATACATCCTTCCCTTATGTATCCGGATGTCCTATTCCCTCTTTGATACATCTCTCCCCTCTCGGATATATCCATCCTCTATGTATTCGGAAGTTTAGTGATGTATCAGAAGTCCAGTAATGTATCCGAAAACCATAAATTTTAAAGGATTTTTATAATTTAGAAAATAATAGGTTTATTAGATTCAATGGGGATGTGTTTATTGACACAATGTCACTTGACACCACTTCCTAGATAAGGCTGTTCAAAATCAAACTGAAAAAGTTTTATTGATTTATGCAGGTTTGATAATGGTTTCGATTTTCTTTAGATATCAGATTATTGATTCTTAACGGCTTGAATTATTTTTTGTAATAGATTATTCAATCATTCGATAGTAAAATTATATTTATATATACTATTTGGTATATAATAAGTCCTTAACTTAATTAGGATTTAGTTTCATACTTTTATTTCTCACTATCTCATACTCTCGGTTATTCTACAAGATGTCAAAGTTTGCTTCTAAGCACAAGATGCAATTTGTCAGCTCATGTGCATAGTTCATTTGATTTGTGACCTTGTTTATAAGTGATTTTCAATGATTTTTTAGTGTGAAATGTTAATGATTAAACAGATAACAACTCATAACCCGATAAAATTGACATCTTAATAGTTCTTAAGCAATTTAACATGTGCATAAATCAATAATCGATAAGCAATAAATCAAACTGATAAACTTCAAAATCGAACGAAATTGACCGATAAAGAGATATCATGTGTATGTGAAAGAATCCAAAAGAGGAAATGGAAATGCATGAGAGCTAAAAATTAGTCTTTGATAGCAAGTAAGCGTGTGATTCTTGCGGGAGCTAATCTCTTGTAATCACAACTTAAATAATCGTTTTTCATTAGAAAATTATAGGGAAAGGGCATAAATTTTCTTTTAAATTTGTCTCAAAAAGTCAGTTACACGCTTAAACTATCACAGTGACCTATTACACACCCATACTACTTAAAAGTGAATTTTCTTACCCCCTAAAACTGACGTGGCAAAAAAATAAAACAAAATAAAATATAGGCGCGTCAATAAAAAAAGAAGAAGGTTAGAATCCTTTTCCACCCCATCCCCCATACCTTTTCTTCTTCACACCCCACTCATTGTCGTCTTCTTCTTCTTCATTCTTTATTTACATCACACTTCTTTATTTTTTATCACAATCTTAAAGTATAATTATTTTTTGATTCGCAATTAGGTTAATTCTCATAGATTTGTTAGTGAATAATTGTATTTTATCTAAAAAAGTTTCTATCTTTTTCATTTTTTTTGACTTTGTTAAAGAAATTTTGGTTATTAATCAATTTTTGGTATTGGTGGTAATAGCAACTTTATGGGTTTGGTGGTGATGGATGGCGGGTGACAAAAATTAAAAGAGGTAATTGAAGGTGGTGAAGAAGAAAAAATCGATACTGATAATGGTGGTGGTGATATTTGGTGTTGGGTGACAAAGAAGAAGAAAAATTGAAAATGATATAGTGGCGGTGAAGAACAAAATCAATAGTGAAGGTGTTCGGATATGATTTTTCCGATGAAATGAGAATTGAAATGAGTGAGATTTAGTGATGAAGAAAATGTAATTATTAGAGAATTAAAATAATTAATTGGATTAATTAGAGTAAAATATAGTTAACAAAAGAAAAGTTAATTAATAAAGAAAAGATAATAAAAAATTATAATTTATGACATGTGATGTGGCAGCGAGTGTAATATACCACATAATGTGAGAGTTGTGTTACACGTCTCAGGATGGTAATAAATTCACTTTTGAATAGTTAAGGTGTGTAATAGGTCACCATAATAGTTTAAGTGTGTAACTGACTTTTCAGAATAAGTTCAGAAGGAAAACTATGCCTTTTGTCAAAATTATACCGTGTAAAATTGCAAATAAAGTAAAATTCCCTTGACATATGAAGATAAAATTCAAATATAATGGTGAAGGAGGTTCAAAGTTGTTGTAGGTCATGTGTGCAAATTTCTAATTCCATCCTGTCGGTCGATAGGAATTATGATTAGAAAGTGGAAGAATATCTTGGTGATGAATTCATAATTTAGACTTTATGAAATTTGAGTTGAGCAAGCAGATTTTGAAATGCAAATTTAATTCTACTTATACTTATTAACCTCTTCTCACTCTGACGACATGCACTATGTTTTCCTTTTTATTCTCACGTAGGTAAGATGACTGAGAATGACTTATGATACGTGATATGTCTTATCTAAAGTAGCGCACGAAAACCACTTCCCAATTTAAGTTTCCCTTTGGACTATATATAACTCGTCTTAGCTTGCTTCTAATTACCTCTTAGCTTATTGTTGGAGATTATTGAAGAGAGAAAATTTCCTAACAATTCTTTTGAATCAGTACAAATATATCGAGTTCAACTATAAAATACTGGGTTCTATTGAATTCACAAATACATACTTGGATATGTCGCTGCATCTAAGTAGATAGGTACAAATTATTCCATTATTATTTGTGACAATTTGTAAGAACTCAACGTAAATAATAGTTTTGAAATTGTTCAATCATACATAATTCGAGCAATAAGATAGTACTAGTATGGAAATTGTTTTTTTTTTTTTTTGTGTTTAAAGTTTAATCCAAGTTTATTAAGCACTAGTTTTATTTGTATTTGTTAGCTACACTTGTGTCATATATTAAGTGTCACTATACGTCTATACCAAAAGTATCTAATCAAGTATTTATGCTATGTATTTTAAGTTTAATTTGAGTGAGAGGGGATTTTGAAATGTATATCTAACTCTATTTATTCTTGTTTCTTGCATAATTACATCGAGTTCGATAATAAAACATTGGATTCTATCGAATATGAAAACTCATGATTGAATCTATCACTGCATTTATGTATGAATTGAATAACCACTTCATCCACTATATATTTTTTTTGTCATTTTATTAAGTTTGTTTGTTTTTTGTTTTCTCAATAAAAACGAAAGATCACTCATTTTTTTTCATATAAATTAAATAATATACATGTACAAACAAATAAAAAGTTTGTGATAATTTATAGGAAATCGACATAAGAAATTTTGATACTTTTCTCAAGAATCTTTAATCACCATTTTCAGTTTCTGTTTCTTTTCTTCAAAAAATAAATAAATTAAAAAATCGAATTATTTAACTTACCTTTAAATATCAATAACATATTTTTATCACATAAAATACTAAGTACAAGTCTTCATTTTATCCATCCAGCTCCAATACGATGAGTGATCTTAAAATAATATGTATGTATCATATACCAAATTACCTATTAACAATTTGGCTATATTTTAAATAGGGGTTCTAAAAGCGGCTATATGTGCACTTGCCTCCAACGAAAGAGTTACTATTTGGACTTTTGGGCCCAATGACCTTAATAACTCTACAGGACCAAACACTTCCCACGCGCCACCCTCAACGCGTGGATAACATCTGCAAACACCAGGACAAATGTCGACGCTCCGATCAACTCGAAATCCACGCCGTCGATCTCTGACCTTCTTCGCGATGACAAAATCCTAGCCGTCAATACCATCGTGGCCAGCACGCGACTCGCATTTCTCCCTCCTCTCCTCCACTTACCGACTACTATTCTTCTCCGATAATTGGGAAAAAACAAAGAACGATTTGCAGTAAACAGCTCAATCGTAGAGAGAGAGAGACTGAGCAGCTGATTGATAGAGAGAGAGAGAAACTCTGTGTGTGTATGTGAAGATCTACTAAAGGTATGTGTTCGTTATTGTGTTCTTAGTTTAAACCCTAAATCTCCATAATTTGATTCAATAATTTACATAAATGCTAACTTTTTTTGCATCCATGAGTATTTACGGCTTATGCTCAGCTTACGAGCGTGTAATGATTTGTTTTTTTGTTGTTTTGAGCAGTATATTTGAGCTATGAAGTTGTTTCTGCTTAAGGACTGTTTGCTTAGGGTTTCTATCACTGTACATGTACTAGTGTGTGCTTCTGCGTGCTATTTGTTGTAAGATTAGCTTGCTTGAGAGGAAATTCAGTGTTTTTCTTTGATCAGTAGGAGTTAAGTTTTGTTGAAAAGCAAGAGATATTAACATATATTTATGTAATTGCTTTTTTGAACTATTTGTTAGGGTTTTGTTGTTGAATGTATGACTTCAGGGACAATGATGAATGGTGAAAATCGAGAATCGGAAGAGCAGCAGAATATGAGTGAAAGCAAAGTGTACAGACGGAAGTCGTTTAAAGGGTTAAATAACATAGGTGATGGTTTACAACATCCGCATTCTGAAATCCTAGGTATGGAAGACGTCAATTCATCTCGAAAAATAGTTGGTTTGCGCTTAGAAGCGGCTTCAGAAGGTTCTTCGAGTCTGAATCGTGTGCTAACATTGGAGAATACTGGAATATTTGCAGGTAGTGGTCAAGAAAATAGTGCTAGAATCAATTTAACGTTCAAGTCCAAGCGGGAGATGAGAGAGCTAAGAAGAAAGCTGCAGAGTGAATTGGACTTGGTTAGGAGTTTGGTGAAGAAGATTGAGGCAAAAGATGTACAGAAGACTGGCCCTGGAATTGATAAGGATAGTGGGGTACGACGGGTACATTCAGACGTGTCAAAAATGGGGCAACACCTTGAGTCCAGGCCTTTGAATCAGTTAAGTGTATCGGTTTTGGAGAACAGCCATGGCGTGGGTGAGAATTTGGAGAAAGAGAAGAGGACACCAAAGGTAAACCAATTTTATAGGAACTCAGAATTTTTGTTAGCTAAGGATAAGATTCCCCCAGCTGAAAGCAACAAGAAGTCGAAATCAAATGCAAAGAAAGTGAGTGGGCCAGATTCAGTACCTGGTATTGAGCTAGGGAAGCTCTCAAATCAAATGCTAAAGAATTGTCGTGCTTTGCTTGAAAGATTGATGAAGCACAAGCATGGTTGGGTGTTTAACCAGCCTGTTGATACAGAAGGTCTTGGCTTACATGACTATTTTGACATTATTAAGAATCCAATGGACCTGGGAACTGTGAAGTCCAGGCTTGAGACAAATCTGTACAAGTCTCCTAAAGAATTTGCTGAGGATGTGAGACTAACATTTCAAAATGCCATGACGTATAACCCAAAGGGCCAAGATGTTTATATGATGGCTGAGCAACTTTCCAAGATATTTGAGGAAAAGTGGCCCACTATAGAGGCTGATTATATGCGCGAGTTGAGATTGTCAATGGACTCTGAGGTGAGTTTGCACACTCCTACATCTAAGAAACCTCCACCATTGCGGCCCTCTGGAATGAGGAAGACTTTAGACAGGTCAGAATCAACTACCAGACCTGTTGGTTCCAAGACTAAATCTGTCACTGTCTCCCAATCTGGAAGGACCCCTGCACCAAAGAAGCCGAAAGCAAAGGATCCCAATAAAAGGGAGATGACATTTGATGAAAAGCAAAAGCTTAGCACAAGCCTACAGAATTTGCCATCTGAAAAGCTTGAAAATGTTGTACAGATCATCAAAAAGAGGAATTCATCTCTTTGCCAACAGGATGATGAGATTGAAGTGGATATTGACAGTGTTGATACTGAGACCCTATGGGAGCTTGACAGGTTTGTTATCTATTACAAAAAGAGCTTGAGCAAGAACAAAAGAAAAACTGAACTTGCAGATCAAGAAAAAAAAGAAACCGAACAGAATGTTCAGGAGAAGGTAAATTATTGAGCACTATTTTTTCTGATCTGTTCCTCTCTCTTTTTTTTTTTCTCTTCCTGTTTGGGTAATATTCTTTTGTTTCATGTTTTATGCTCTCCTTGCTTTTTTGCAGAATGCTGACTCAGTTGTGGTAGAAATTCCAAAAGAAAGCAAAGCAGGTAAGTTTTTAAATTGTGAGATTTGCCAACTCTTAGGTATGGTAACCCAATTATCTATTTTGGAGATAATTATTGACTCAGTTATACGTGCTGGCAGAAGAGAAAGGCACTTCCTCCAATCTGGCTCAACTAGAAAATCAGGGGAAAAATATTAGTCAACCAGGCAGCTCTAGCACTGACTCGGTGTCATCATCAAGTGGTAATTTTACTTTTTTCTTTCTCTCTCACTTTTGTTTTGATTTGCCTTTTTCTTTTGTGTATGTGTGTGTGTGTTGGGGGGTGGGGGTTTGGGGTGTAAAGATTGGATATTTTACTTTTCTCTAATTGTTTCATGTCAATTGCAGATTCTGATAGTGAAAGCTCCTCAGGAGGTGGATCTGATGCAGAACATTCACCAAAAAGTTGACTCTATTGTCCAGATACAATGTTCTCTTATTTAATGTCTTGTGGTAAATACTGGACTCTGTTTCCACTGGTTGTGTTGTTGTTGTTGTGTTTCCTCGGTCGATGCTAACTAAAATCTTTTGACTTGCCGCCTTAAATGCAGCAGCTGTCCAACTAAGGTTTTATTTACTGATACTAATTTGAATAATCCAAATGCCTTTATAAACTTGATTTATATTTCATTCTTTGTTTTTAAGGTTTTCGGTGATAGGTACCTTAAGTTCTACAAAATGCCAAACACAGAAATGTGTTGCTTAAGTCTATTGTTTCCAAACATTAAAGATATGCAAAAAATCGTGGCATAGAACTTATAAAGCATACGATGAAACTTTTTAAAAGAGTGATAGAGCATAATATAGGGATATTACAAAGGAGATAGAGGCACATTTTAGGTTTATTCTTGATAGATTTATAACAAAAGCTATAACTTTTGCTATAAATGATTGATGGAAAGGTACCCATCGGGGTGGCCCAGTGGTTTGGGCTTGGGACTTCCATGTTGGAGGTCTCAAGTTCGAAACCCCTTGCCAGCAAAAGCAAGGGGTTTGCCTTTTGGGTCGAGCTCGTCGCACCGGGCTTGCCTAGTGTGGGTTACCTCTCCTATGTGGTTTGTGAGCTATTGCATAGAGCGGGGTTTTTACCCTATGTCACCCAAAGGATAGCGGTTGTGGGTTTCCCTTGTCATCAAAAAAAAAAAGGATTGATGGAAAGGTGAAGGGTGAGGAAAAGTTATCTCCAATGGGATATTCATAGATGTTGAGGAAGTATATGATGAAGTGTCATGAAAAATCTTTTGGTGGGTGCTCAAGAATAATAAAGTTCAAATAAAATGTTTAAATGTCAAAAAGGGCATGTATCAAGGAGTGCCATGTTAGCAAGATGAGAATGTTTGAGATATTCAATTTTTTGGGTGATACCAATCATGAATTGCTTAAAAATCTCTAGAATAATAGAAGCTGACTTAGAAAGTTGGAAGAAATATAGAGGAGTTTCCCGTATATATTGCTTTACATTAGATATTCCCTTGAGCCCATATTTATATCTTACTAGTTTTACCACGTACATGTGTTGCACGTGTTATTTGCGCCTGTTAATAAAAGTGTATAGAATATAGAATACAAATGAAGTATGAATTTAGACTTGAACCTGTAATAAGGATTGAACATATTAAGAAAATTGATTGACTTATGCATAGACCCCAGATTATACAATAATTAGTTCAAATGAGTTGAACAACACAGACACCATCATCCTTCAAGTTTGCCCAGTCTCTAGGTGTAGTTTATTTACAAATTCCTTTATCATATCAAAAAAGTTATTTATATATATTTACATATTACTCCTTGCGTCCCAATTAATGTGACGCTCTTGCCTTTTTAAGTTCGTCTCAGAAAAATGACACATTTTATATTTTTTTGCTACTGAGTTAGTTTTATCTTTTTTGAAACTGACGACACCTTTCGTATTTAGTGATAATTTAACTTTAAAATGTCAATTTTACCTTTAATGAGATGATTCATAGTCACAATGGCTTATTTTAGACCACAAATTTCAAAAGTTTTCTTTTCTTTCTTGAACTTTGTAACCAGTCAAACGTCATTACATAAATTGGGACAGAGGAAGTAATATTAAATATAGATTCAACAACAACAATGTACCAGTGAATATCAAATATAGATTCAAAAGAAAGATTTGACCAAAAAGAGAGGATTGAACATATTAGGAAAAGGGAAAAGGGTCATATTTGCCCCAGTACTCTCAAAAAAGGGTCATATTTTCCCTTCGTTATACTTTTTTGATATATTTACCCTTGTCATCTAACTTTAAGGCCACACTTACCCTCCATCCGTTAAATCCCCATATTCCCACAAAATTACTAATGTGGCGCTTACATGGATTTTAATTTTTTCCTAATTAAATCTAATCACTATTTAATTCATTTTAACCTATTCTATACGATTAAATCCGATCCACTAACCAAAATAAACCCAACTTGCTTCCTGCTTAAATTTTCTCTACGCTGGCGTTTCTATACAAACAAACAGAGAAAATTATATATCTCCTCTTTCATATCAGACAACAATCAGATTAAAAACAAAAATAGATTTTAACATTCAATCCAACATCTTTTGTTAAGAATATTAGATCCAACTTTCATTGGTTAAGCATTTTATTCAAAAATAGATGCTGTTTTTGGTTGAGAACATGATGGGCATACTTGGGCCATTAGAGAGAACAAAATTTAAAGTCTATAGTAGTGGAATAAAGATGAATATGGGCAGTGGAAAGAATGTGTTATCATAGAGGAACTGCTTGATGGCTAGATCCCAATTCAACCAATAGTTGGGAATGATGATGCGAGTAACCAGAGAGGAGGGGGTATAGAGGGGGCCTAACTGATTTGGATAGTTTAGTGCTTCAGATCAGCTTCTAAGCAAACTCGCTTGGGCTTGACAATATGAGGTGATTTGATCCATTACCCAATGAACTCTGCGCTCTCTCATACACAGCCTGATATGTTCTCTAATCCTCTCAGATTTTCCAAATCAATCAATAAAAGCTCTGCAATATTCACTCCTCTGCCTTTATCCATCTCATAAAGCCACCAGAAAACATTAATGGAAACCCACGGTAGTCTCCTGCTCCGTCACACCAGATCCATGGACACTCAACGACCTGCTTTTAGGTTTATTTTGGTAGTGGATCGGGTTTAATCGTGTGGGGCGGGTTAAAATGATTTAAATAGAGATTAGATTTAATTAGGGAAAAATTAAATCCACCCAGGCTCCACATAGGTAATTTTATGTGGGAATATGGGGATTGAACGGATGAAGGGTAAATATGGCCTTAAAGTTTGATCACAAGGGCAAATATATCAAAAAAGTATAACGAAGGGCAAATATGACCCTTTCTTGAGAGTACAGGGGCAAATATGACCCTTTTCTGTTAGGAAAATTTATTTCCTAATGCATTTGGTGGACAATTTGGAAAGAGAGGAACAATAGGAGCTTTGAGAATGTGCAGAATAGCCTTCAGAAGATTAGAATAAATTGCTTAGCTCTTTTCTATTTTTGGTGTAAACAAGACATTTTATTAAGATGTAATACTTTTTTGAAGGGGAACTACACTTTTGGTTGTAGTAAAAAAAATTATTTCCTAATGCACTGACAACACAATATAATAATTAGTTTATATTTCAATTTTGTCAAGTATTTAAGTGTAGTTTAATTACA
The DNA here is from genome assembly GCA_029582245.1 of Solanum etuberosum. NCBI lineage: Eukaryota > Viridiplantae > Streptophyta > Magnoliopsida > Solanales > Solanaceae > Solanum > Solanum etuberosum. The sequence goes on from JAJONR010002777.1 coordinate 41,358, forward strand.
TATTTTATGATGAAGAATGTAAAATAATATCAAAATGTTTCTAAAATAATTATTTTCATGAGATAAAGAGAAAGGTTTACCTGAACCGATGAAATCGTGAAAATGCTAGCTAGATTTTCAAGGTAAATGAAAGAATATCACTTGAGATGATTTGACCATATCGTTTGTATACATACCGATGTCGTGTGGTGGTATGATGACTGAAGGAACTAAAAGGGTAGATCTATGATCACATTCAGGTGTGTTGTCTCGAAATCTATGCCGACTTAAGTAACAAAATGCAAAGGTACCATATAGGTAATACCAGCTGGCTGGATTAGGAATTAGTTGTTGTTACACTTATATTAGATTCGGTGTTTGTTTGAATATAGAGTACTTGTTGTAGGAGACTAGAGACCACCTAAATGTTTTAAAAGACAATTTTTTTAGCATTGGAATAGGATGAACTTGAAAAGAGTAGAATGATACAGAGGATACAATTTAAAAGAATGGAATGATAGTGGATTCATATAGTTAAAACCCCAATTAGTTTAGGATCGAGTTATACTTATTGATTGATTGAATGGATGATTTACCGGAGTTCAAGGCACCCTTAAATTCCTAAAGGTTAGCAGTCAATCAGAGAAATAAAGAATGCTGAACATAGAATAGTGTAGCTTAACATTATGGTCTTGTGGTTGGTGAGTATTTTTTTCCTTTCTAGTTACTTAGAATGTATGATCGCTGGAGGTTAAGGTAACATTGATAACAATAACTTGGCAAATGATATAGAACCTGCATATATGATAGATAATCATTTTGAGTCTTGTTGGCATGATTTTATGCCAAATGAGTATTTTTTTTCTTTCTAATCATGTTAATATGAATTCACTTACATCCCGAAGGTAATGCAATTATAACACGGTGTTGGTAACACGAATGATGGAAGTTTCACATATGTGAAATTGTAGAGGTCTGAACATCATAGTTGTGTAACATGATTGACGAAAATGGTTGGTATTCCGTTGAACTGCTATTGATATCCTATTGGGTGAATATTTTGAGCTCCCAATATCCTGGAAAAGAGATCTTGAGCACCCCATAGTCTTGTTGCTCTACCAGGGTTGTCTGGTGAAAGACCAAACATTTAACATCAGAGATATCTACTCTTTAGTTGAATTTAACTTTTGAAAATGAATTTTCTGATCGAGTGATGCAGAAACAAATTAGACCTATGTTACTCAAACTCTTCAAAAATGTTCTCTGGTGCATTTTTTGAGTATCCGACATGGGTGTGGTAGCATTTTTAGGGAGTCCGAGCAACATTAAATTAAGCAATATATCATACTCTATGTGGATTGATACAAGTTTGCCAGAACTAGAGTTGGTAGGTATCTTTTCTCTGAATTAATCTTATTCATGCTTTCCAGTCCATCGTAAAACTGATCATTAATACTGCTCTCTAAGTCATATGCTTGAACTTGAACTCAAGTCGCTAATATTTCCAAGTTTATTTGCAGATTTCAAAATCGCGATCATGCGTATGTGGTCCTTCAATCAAGATGGTGCTGCTGCAGGTGGTTATGGCATATGCTAGTGACTGGTCTCAATTTGTATAATAGTAGCATCTAGTTTGCAGCAGCTTATGTATATTTTGCTTATGGAGTACTGATTTGTGCAGTTTGAAGTCATTGTTTAGGTCACATGGGCCTGTGTACTCAGTGAGTGATTTAATCACTTTAATGTGGTACAACTTTTTTATCTCTTCCTAATTTGTACTAGTTTTAGGTGCTCTGTGTATATATCCTATGCTTCAATGAAGTAATAAATTAATTAGGACAATTATCAAATTTTTAGTATGTTTGAATCAATAATTGTTTCCCTATTAATGCATAACATGTGTTGGGTAAAACTTACATGTACAGATTGTTTAAACTAAATTAATGAATGCATGATATGTGTTGGTGTAAACACCAGGTACATATAAGTTTTACCCTAAATCAATGAATGTATAATATGTTGGTGTAAACGGCAGATACGGATGAGTTTTTACCCTACATTGTGTGCAATTTGTTTAACCAATGGCCATTCGTCTTCAAAAGACTCGAAACATCAAAAAAGATTTCATATCTAAATTTTGGGACTGTTTAGAGGTGATTTTGAGTTGATTGAGATTGAATAGTTGGTGTATACCTATTCAACTTTTTGGGTGTATTATAATGTATAGTAACTCATGTATAGGTAAGCTATATTGTATAGTCCGTGATATTTCTCTATGACTTTTGACAAACTATATTGTATAGTCACGATATATTTTCTATGATTTTTGGCTATTTTTTAGAAGTTGAAAAAAATAAGTTCTCCTCAAAAATATTTTTTAAAATATATATTTAGAAGCATTTTAAATAAAATTAAACAAATATAATTGCACTTATTGAAAAATACATTTTAAATTAATTAGTTAAACATAAATATTGAAATATTTGAGTTAATAGTAAAAACATCGAAGCTATCACCTTTTTATAATTTCACATTTCAACTATCCATTCTTTTATTTACCTATCAAAATTATCGCTCATACCTCGACTATCACTCTAAAAAACATACCTTGAAGCTAAATTTACCTAAACACCTATTATGGATTGAGAAAAAAATATTTGACCGGCTCTACATTAAAGAAAGGTTCGTCTGTATTCACTTTAATCACTGCAAAAGTTGACGTGAAGCATTAAAGTATACGTTAATATAAAGAAAGGAGTGAAATATCAAAAACACATATAAATTATCTCAAATTTTCAATTTTCTATGCTAAATTATCACTTGTACAAATTTCTATCTCGAACTATGATTAATTCATTAACATACACCTCAAACTATCCATTGTTATAAAGAACGGAGTGAATTATAAAAAGCACATTTAAATTATCTCACTTTCAAATTTCTATGCTAAATTATCATTTGTACAAATTTCTAACATGAACTATGATTAATTCATTAACATACACCTCAAACTATCCATTGTTGTCTTTTCTTAACCGAAAGATGATAATAGAAAAGCTAACTTTAAAGGTTGGCAAAATATACTATTGTTATGTATTTTTTAAAAAAAATTCGAATTCGATTAAGTCCGGATTCATATTGAAATGCTTCTTAGGGCATCTCCAATCCTACACTCTATTTTACTCTCTAAATATAGAGTTCTCTATTTTTTCAGACAACAAACTCCAACCTAATTCTCTATTTTACTCTCTAAAAAAGAATTTTTTTTTCTCTCATCAATATTATATTATTATTATTTCTATTTCATTCTTATTTTCTTATTTCATAATATAAATCCTTTATTTATTTTTCCGAATAATTACTTTATATAATTTTCATGTGAGATTAAAATTTATTTTTTCAATTTTTTATTTAATATAAAATTATATTTTATTCTAAATTTTTAAATGACATAAGTTGCAAGAAAATATTATATAATATATAAATTAATGGACAAATTCAAATAAAAGTGAAATACAATTACATAGACATTAAATAAACACTCAATTTTTGAAATTATTACGTTGCTCCCATAAATACTCTATTAATGCATTACGGAGTTCAAAATGAGCATTTTTGTCCTTAATTTTTTTTATGTCTAGCTAAAAATTGTTCAAATCGGAGATTTTCATCTACGACCATTTCTGTCGTTGGAGTTGGAGCCTCTACGACATCTTGAATACCTGCATTAAGATCACGTTCATCCTTAATTATCATATTGTGCAGTATAATACATGTAGTCATTATATCATGTATCAAAGTCTGCTACATCCAAACAACAGGACGACGAAAGGCTAGATAGATATATCAAAGTCAAGGAATTTAGAGAAGAAAATAAAATTTTAATGACAAATTTAGAAGCTATTGGTGATCCAAATGTTCGTGATTACCTACAACAAGAACAACAAATACTTAAAAAAAGAAATCGACAATCACAACCGCAATCACAACTACAATCGCAATAATTCTCTGGATCATATCCTAATTTTTTTGTTCGAATAGTGCTAAATTTGAAAACGACCTACCGAATTACTAAATTATTGTTGTGATAAATTAATTATTATGTTATGTATTGTATTTTATCTTGTATTTAAATTATTATGTTATGAATTGTTATCTTGTATTTAAATATCATATTATGTATTGTATTTTTAAATTATAATTTTCATCTTATCATTTTAATTTTGTATATTTTTTATAGTGAAAATTTATAATAAAATCAAATTATATTATTGACGAAAAAAATAAAAAAAATACTACTAATTCGGAATGAAAGTAGTATATATTAGATAATATATTTTTTAAAAAATATTATATTACATTTAAAAAGAATTATAAATATTAGATATTTAATTAATGACATTATATGTAAAATAATATGTTAATTAGAAAGTAATAGAAATAATAATAAAATCTTCAAAAAGTGAAATAGAGAGGGTGAATGATAGTTCTCCAAAGAGAGTAATCCACAAATTATTTCTTAGTTTGTCAGAAAATAGTGTGGAAGTAATTTTATTGCGAGTTGTTAAAAATAAAAGAGTGTTGAGTAGTACTCTTTTGATACTATAAAATTTTTCATCAATATTATTGTATTACTTATTTGGATATCATATTTTATCCCATTTTAATATTTGGTGTCGTTATTACTCTCTTCCTATTGCTATTTAGTTTGGACATTATTCTGGGTGTTATTAACATTTTGTACAACAACGTGGTATCAGAGCTTTCTAAATATGAAGAATAGAGAGTGATACGGAGGTGGGTTAGAGTGTTCTCTATTTTACTTTCCAAACATAGAAAACAAAGAGTAAAATAGAATTGGGTTGAAGATGGTATTAAAAAAAGCGATTATAGACTTAACAAACTTCAAACTTAGACTTATTGATTAAGGATGAAAGATTATGGCTCCGCCACAACCCTTGCCGCTGCCGCGCTACTAGTATATTTGCTTATTCTTATACAGTCGACAAGAACAAACAGAGCCTTTCTTACCGGAAAAACTCAAATTTCATCCAAAAATGGCATATAATATCAAATTCAGACCCATAATTCCTTCAACACTAAAGTTCACTCTCTTTTCTCCTCCCTTTCAAACCATTTCCACTACAAAAAACACCATTTCTAGTAGTAGTAGTATTCATTACCCAGAATTACCAAATCAGTGGACGGGTCTGCACAATTGGAGACACAGTTCCCTTAACCACCACCGTTTTTGGGGATCCAATGGACCTGATAATGTACCGCAATATTCAAATTTGATTCAAGAATCAGCTATGTTGGACTCGATTTCGTCTGCTTCGTCACTTGCTGAAATGGGTGCTGCTGTTCTTTCTACCAGTGACCCTTTATTGAAATCCAAGCTTACCCATTTGGGTTATTGTAGATGGCGTGAAGAAGGTCTCCCTGTTGGGAATTTTGAACCCCCGGTTCGACCTGCTCGACCCTCCAAACCTCAACTGGTTTGTTTTTCTCCATTTTCTTTCCAAGTTTTCTTTTTTTGTTTTTGTTTATGTGGGTTCAATTTACTAATTTTGCTCTTTATATCGGCATAATACATAAACAGACACTCAAATTTGGTCTGCAAGTAAGTGCTCTAACTTTTATATGTCACGTCAGCTTCGCGTGTCCACGAGAAACAATGGGGATGAGTTGGAGTGTTTAGTTATTAGTTGAGGTCAAGTTGAGGTGTCTTAGATGTGCATTTTCAAAGTTAGAGTGTTTACTTGACGGTTGAGGCAGTTGAGTGTGTTGTTTATGTAGTATGCACTTTATATTTGTTTTCTTAAGAGATGTATAGGCAAAGAGGTGAACTTTACTTTCATTGATTGTTTTTTATAAGATGTTTAAGCTTGAATAAATTGTTTTAGTTGAGTTTTGCTAGTCACTTTATCAAAAAGGCATAGGCAGATGTAGTTTCTTAGCAGTGAGTGGGTGTACCTATAGTCTTCAACTTAGACCTTTTGTATAGTTTTGAAATTTAGAAATGTATGTTGTTACCAAAACCATACCTATTGTCACAAAGGACTAGTGACTTCTGTGATGTTCCGCGCTACATTTTAACTTATATTTTTATCAGATAATTAGCAAATGAGGTAGATAAGACGAAAAAGTAAGTTTAGGGTCCCGCGTAGTTTAGGTGTGTAATTGAAAGTTTTGCCATAGTTTAGGTGTGTTTCTGATTCCGCACTAATTGGACTCCTTATTCTAACATATACACATAATATACACGTACACATACTAAGTTAACACCTATTGTCATGAAGGAGCAGTGGCTTCAATGATAGTTTTGCCCCCACTTATATAAACTCACACATCTGCCTCTGCCTACAGTTACTAGGTTTGATATAGCCTTATAGTGTAGGGTTCAAATCCCACTAGACACAAAAATTATGTGATTTCTAGGCATTTGCCTAGACCTTAAATGAAGTTCTCTTCGGGACCTACAATTGCTGTGGATCCATGCAAACTTAGCGACAGATGGAACACAATGTAAGAAAAAGACCGATATATAGGCGATACATATTAGTGTAGAATATATTTTTATCATGTTAGCACTTCAATTGTAGGTTCTATGCTTTCTAGAAGTGGTTTAGCCTTTCAGAAATTTATACATTTAGAAAATATTGAAAATTTCTAACACTTATTATTTGTATTTTCATAACATTGGCATGAAATGAGTTTAAATGGAGAAACATGGTCACGGAGGATTCATATATGTGTGTAGCTTTTTAATTTTACCGTTGACATACATTTGAGCTTCGAGACTTGAATGTTTAGTGCAAACGGTTTATCTTCTCTTTCTCCTTAATTTTGATAAGGGAAATGAATATTTCAATTGTTTTTCCTTGTTTCCAATCCTAGATATCACTATATTTATGTACACCTGCTTGCAATACATCTTTACAGATCTTAGCATTGAATGGGGTTCAACCAAAACCTAAGATGTTGGGGTTTTTATTTTCTTGTGATTCTTTTGCCAATTTGTAACTTTAGCTTATATGTTTATGATTCTTGAGTACAGGTTCCACCCAAGGAAATTCCATCACCTAAACACTCGGGTTTATCTCTCAATGCATATATGCTTCATAATCTTGCTCATGTGGAGTTAAATGCTATTGACTTGGCATGGGATACTGTTGTCCGTTTCTCACCGTACAGTGACCTTTTGGGTGATGGGTTCTTTGCTGATTTTGCTCATGTGGCTGATGATGAGAGTCGCCATTTTGCATGGTGTTGCCAGAGATTATCTGAGCTTGGAGTCAGGTGATTAATTTATAGATTACCTTCTAAGTTTGGCATGAAAGGTTTTGTAGTTCATAAGATGGATGCTTACATCTCTTTGCTTAATTGAACAGCTATGGTGACATGCCCGCTCATAATTTGCTTTGGAGAGAGTGTGAGAAATCTTCAAATAATGTTGCTGCACGGCTGGCTTCAATCCCACTTGTCCAGGTCCTCCACTATTTTACTAAGAATGATAAATCAACTGCTTTAACTTTTCGATATTATGTATTGAGGATTGTTCAATTTACTCCGCTTATTTGTCTTTGGTTGCTTGAGATCTATCTTATAGCTGTGTGATTATGATATATCCAGGAAGTGTAACAATATTTGTTATTTTTTATTTTTAAAAAGGTCCATTTTCGTTATTGTTCTTTCTACTGTTTGTTGAGTAATGCTGTCCATTTCGATTAATTTGTTGTTGTGATTGCTCCCATATCTGTATCCCCCTTTTTCAACTGTTTGGCCGAGCAATATAGGATTGAATTACCTTTCAAGAGCTTCAGTATATTCCTTTTGTAATAGTTTTCTGTTTTGCTTGAAGATGGATGTGTAACATAGTGTTTGAATCTTTATGGAAATCATCAAAGGCAATTGTATAGCCACTTGTGTCACGGGATAGACTTGAGCACTGTCTTGTACTGCTTAGTCTGCACCTAGGTGAGGCTAAATTTTGTCACTAAAAGGTGCTGTGGTCAAATCTCTGCAATGGTGTGTTATCGATTTAATAAGTGGATAGGTGTGCACAAGTTCATAATATGGTGCAGGACTTCCCTAAGACCGTGTTAATAATCTCATGTTAGGTTCTCATATCAGAAATTCAGATAAATGATTTAGCTAGAGGTTCCAGTAGTGAAACTTGGTGAGTTCCTATATGAAATTCTCGCTATCATTTTTCCTCACTTCTCCTAAAGGAATTTCACAAGTACAGCAATATCATCTACGCCTTAATCTTAAACTAGTTACGTCGGTTTATGAAATTTCAATTTCCATTTTCATTCTGCTGTATGCCGAATCTGGGCCCATTTTATTAAAATCCTTTTTCACCAGAACGCTGGACTAAAAATTCGTTATAGTTTGTGGCAGAGGCGTATCTAAGGGGGGGTCACCGGGTTCACGTGAACCCATGGTCCCCTCCCGAGATCATATATAGTAGTGTTATATTTTTAAAAAAATATTGAAATATAGATGTGTGAACCCACACTCGGAGTATCACATAATGCGGTTATGACTGGGTGCACCTCTCTCCGCGAGGTTAGAAATCTGTATTTTATATTTATCTTGTTTTATTTTTCTTTCTAAAATTAGATAACACTTCTCTAAGTGGTAATTGATAGCACTTTTGACATTTTAATTAATTCATCAATATATATATATCAGAATTAATTTTAGACCTATAATTTTAAAATTTTAACGGTTTTCAGTAGTAAAAACCTAAATGTCGAACCGATCAAATTTATATCATAGATTAACCTTTTTATAATAGTGCACCCATCATCTCAAAATCCTGGATACGCCTTTGGTTTGTGGGTTGGAGATGTGAATTGTGGTTTCTGGATGTGCTCGTTTCTTGCTATATTGGCAGTTCTGCATTTTAATTATGTTATGTGTATTCATGTGTTGTCTTATTGCTGTAGGAGGCAAGAGGTCTTGATGCTGGGCCTCGGCTGGTGCAAAAACTGATTGGTTTTGGAGACCATAGGACTTCCAAAATTGTGGCTAAAATTGCTGATGAAGAAGTTGCACATGTGGCTGTAGGCGTCTTCTGGTTCGTTTCGGTTTGTGAGAAAATGGGACGCACACCTTGCACTACTTTCAGAGGTCCATTTTATTTTATCCTTTTTGTTAGGGGTAGCCACTCTCTAGCCTCTTTAGCGAATTCACCAACTTCTCTTACAGATTTACTAGAGGAATATAACGTGGAGGTAAAAGGACCATTCAACCATTTGGCTAGAAATGAAGCTGGTCTTCCACGGGAATGGTAAGTCACAATTATATAGATCACATTTGTTCACCGATTAAACTGAGAACACTGTATTTTTGGTAGCCAGGTATGATCCTTCTTCAAGTGTAGAAGATAAGCAAAAGAAGTTATCTCAGGTATTCCGTCCTTGGACCTCAAGACTGAAATGTAGAAAAGCTCCTACTTTTCTACACGATTTTTTTTCTCTATTACATCTGAGAACTGTGAGGGATATGGAAAACGATGCAGGTTTATGATCGATTGGAATGCATAATTGCTATGGAAAAGGAGAACTCGAGTCTAGATAGTCCACACCGATGATTCCTATATCGAGGAACTGATTGTACTTGGAAGAACAAATTACTGACAGCGGCAAACGCTCCTGCTAAAATTTTAACGATCTGGTCTGCCAATTGTAAAAGGACTCGATACCTCTTTGATCTCACAGGACCACAACCTGAGCACGATTTGCTGTCATCACTCTAACCTAGTCGCGTCGACTATCAAACAGAGCCTAGACTAATGACCTTACAATCTTGAATTTCCAGCTAAGCTCTGATGTTTCGCAGACTAGATTGGCATTGGATTGGATCGAGGATGGCCTTTTCTCGTGACAGAACCTGGCATACTGTCGAGCTCTTCAGCCGTGGCCAGTGGCGGAGCCACATATAGGATAGAAGGTCCAGTTGAATCCCCTTCATCGAAAATTATACTGTACAAATAAGGTAAAACCAAATTTTCTTGTATGCATATAAATATTTGAATCCTCTTGGTATTATATATAAAGCTTTTAGTGTACTAGTGTATATGCATTCTGGCATTTTCTAGAAAATCTTTAGCCGGCAGCTGTGCACTTGAGCCCGAGGGTCTATCGGAAACCATCTCTCTACCTTCCCAAGGTCCGGTAAGAGTGCTACAGATCACCCTCTCTAGATCCCATCACCCTCTCTAGATCCCACTTATGGGAAGACACTGGATATGTTCTTGTAGTTGTACTCATAGTCGAGAGCAGATGGAGAGTTCAACTTATGGGTTCATCCAAACTCACTAGCTGTGGCTCGAACGCTATTCACTTTATAAGTACAAATAATGAATTTAAAACACAGTAAATCTAATGAGTTGTGATAAAATATCAAACTCATAAAGTTTAAAGTCTGAATCGATTTTTGCTCGTAGTCTTGTTATATAATCTATATGCTTTATTAGAAGTGATTTTTACATTTTAAATTCTTTTTAGACGCCCATTATAACAAAATTTATTTTCTAAGCTAAGCAAAAGAAAGCAAAGTGAATTTGGTCTTTATTTTATAATTTTTCCTTTATATTCTAATGACGTGAAACATTTAACTTGCCTTAAGGTAGCAAAAGAGGAATCCAATTCATACACCTACAAAATCCAATTTCTTCAATGAATAAAAAGGAAAAATAAAAGATCTTATATCTTTATGGTCTTATTCATCATTTTCGAAAGCGAGGGGAAGGGATTTTTTTCTGCAACGGAAAAAAAAGGGAGCAGATTTGACTCGGTGCAGTGTGATTGGCTCTATAATGGAAATAATGGATATGCTCTGTCGTAGAGCTTCGCTAGCAGTGTCGAGCTTTGCTTGCGATTCGACTGGAACTAAGGACCTGAACTGAATGGAATTTCAGAGCTCTCGCGCGGCTATCTAAAGAATGAAGAACCGCTACTGAACGAGCTTTCCCTGGGGAAGGCTCCCCCCAACCCCCGTGAGTCCCGTCCTGCCCTGCCTTGAACTAGAACTCGGAAACCAGGACACATAACTATAAGAGAGTAGCTGCCAAAACAAGCTCCCTAAGGTCGCACCTGGTACGCTTTCTTTTCTAAAAACCCTTCTCTCATAGGTCAGGCTCGGGCCCCCCCGGAAGGAGGCCTTCTTCGCCTTCCACCTATTCTTCTTCGAACCACGCACATAGTGCGAATTCTAGTATACTGAGCTGACAGTAACTAAAGATTTCAAAGAAGTATATTGATGATATAAAAAATATTTATATTATCAATGTATATAAATTAAATTCGAAAGAAATATTAAACCAAATGGAATAACACTTTTCACACAAAAGTACGTCTCTCAAAGAAAGTTTCAACCCAAAAAGAGAAATGTAAGACCACTACGTTAAAGCTTGTCGTTCTTTTGGATGAAATGTAGGGTTCACACCTCACTTTCTTGCAATTAAAACACACATCTATTAAAACACACATTAATTAATATTTGATAATGCGTGGTAACACTCTTTTTTTCTCTCTAACTTTTATATAAAAATGATGCTAAATGACACTTCATGCGAATTAATAAAACAATTGTTTTAAAAAAATAATTACGAGTATGATATAAAGATGTATCATTTTTTTTTCATAACAATAACATATCCAATATAATCATGCACAATGAAATCTTAGAGAAATTATTTTCGACAGATTATCAGCTTAAGAAAAGTAGTCCAAAGCTAAATTTTAAAAAAGAAAAAAAAAAGACTATCACCAACTATTAATCAAAAAACACCTTAAAATTAATAAATCAATTGTCATTTAATAAATGTTTCTGTGTAAATTAAGTTGTCATATGCCTTTTGGCGATTGTATTCAAACACTTATGGATCGTGTGTGATAAAGTGTATGAAAATAATGCTAAATAGAGTATATTAATAATATTTGCATTAATTATTCATAGATTATTTCTTATGCATTGTTTGGTTGGTATATTAAAAATAACATACATGACATAAAAATATTTATTTATAAAGATATCCTCCATAATTATGATGGAAAAAATGTAAAACGAATAGGTAATGCGTACATTATTTTTGTTAACATACTCTACCAAATGACCCTTAATCTAAGTCATCTTCTAAATGTGTCGTAGAAAACACAAACACATAATAATTCAGATATGAAATTGGTAAAAAAAAAAAAAAAAAAAAAAAGATTCTTTAAAATATCAAATGTGTTTGCGTGTTCAATCTTCTTCTTCTTTTTTCTATGTAATCTTATATTCCTTTTTCAAAATAGCATCCACTCTCTTATTACTAAAATATTAATAAAATCCAAATCTAATACTATTACGTGCCTATATACAGTTTTTTTTTTGGTATATAGAAATAGAAAGAAATTACAGAGACATTCTATTCTATTCTTCTTCACAAATTAAAATTCTGTTCTCCACAAGAAGAAGTAACTCCAAATTTCAGCAGAAATTAGTTAGTAATAATGTGCTGTGGAGATGGTGGATGTAGGCCGTTGGCTTTTCTTCTGGGTCTCCCGTTTGCTCTCCTTTCTCTTCTCGTCTCCGTCGTCGGCGTAATCGTCTGGATCGTCGGGTTCGTTCTATTTCTTCTTCTTAATTGACAATTGGATCGATTACTTACTCACTCTCGTTGTCTTAATTTATGTGATAAGTAAGTTCATTTGATTAACTTTTGAAGTTAAATTATACTAGCTAATATGGTTAACCTTTTGAATTTGTGTTTGATCGACGTTCTAAAAGTGTTTATCTCGAAAATTGTTTTTTTTTTTTCAACTTTGGGAAACAACTTTACTACTGGCCTATGGATTTGGTTATAGATTTTAAATATTTTTTTATTTTATTTGAAATTGGAATTGAAAATTAAGTCAAAAAAGTACTATTTGTGTCAATCTTCATGTTGTTTGGATTTGAATTTTGATAGCCAAAAACACTGAATTTTAAATAATTTTTTAAAATTGAATAAATTTTATGGCCAAAGAAACATGGTCAAACACAGAAAATAAAGCACTTTTAGCTTCTTAGAATTATTAAATTAAAAATTATACGAAAAATACTATATGTAAATTACAATTTGTTATCACGATGAAAAAATATATGGTGTCAAATATTAATTAAAATTTACATAATTTGACTCTTAAAAAAAAAGAAAAAGTCATATCAATCGAGCAATCGAGATAGAGTAATACTTACTGTTACTAGTGGAGTTGTTGATTTTTTTTCTTCTTATATATATGTGGAATTATGTACAGGTTGACATTGAGTTGCATATGTCCTTGTTGCCTTTGTGCAACTGTGTTGGTTGAATTGGCATTGGAGTTGATAAAAGCCCCAATTCATGTTATGGAGTGGTTCACTGATCAAATCCCTTGTTAACACACTTTTTTTTTTTTTGTGTACACAGTATATTACTTTCCCTTTTTCATTTTTCATATCTTGATTCTAAGAGATTATTATGTTGTTGTTGATTGATGTTTGCTTCCATCTTTTATGCATGTAAAAATTCACAAGATCTTGTTTTGTATAAATACTGTGTATTCTTTGCTTAATTTCTAGTTCTCACATCCTAAAATTGTACTGTATAATGTATATGCCTCTTTTTTATCGTTCTTTGAGTTGAGTAAAGTCTGCTTTGAGCAATCTCCTCAGACTCCACCTGTGAAATTACACTGAGTTTGCTGTTATTGTTGGTACATCCTTCGATTTGGTGGTTCCGCCTGCGTTTACTGGGTCTTTTCGGTGGAACTATTAGATGTTTCCTGTTGTCAACTTCACAACGAGACTCGTTGGGACTTTGGTTCAGTAGTAAGAACACAAACATGGTGAGTAGAGGAACGTCATGAATTCGAACTCTACCCCGAGGAACCCAATATTTAAGTTGTTGAAGGAAGAGAGAGCAGTATCTGGGACCTCATAAATGCCAACTAGAGTCAGCAGAGTTCCAATTTCGTATTGAGATAAGAGCAGAGAGAGAACTAGACGAATCTTATTAGGCTAAAGCAGGTAAGAAATGGATAGCTCGCGGATGGAATTAACAGGATAAGTCTTACCCAAGTGATCACAAAATGGGTAAAATATACCATCATTGATGAACAAGCTTAAGATGATCCAACAGAAAAAAAGGAGGATTCTAGCTTATTCCATCTTTGCTAGCAATCACAAAAACAAGTTCCAGGGCCCTTAAAAATTAGGCCCTCTTAAACTGACCCTTGGAAAAAAGCAAAAAGAAAACGACAACCTAATGCACAAAGCATCCAACGTTCACAGAAGGGTAGGGTCAAGAAAGAAAGAGCTAGAAATACTTGAGACAGAAAGCAACTAAGATGTGCTCTAAATGCTCAAAATTTCTGTTGTGACTGATCTTCTTTCTTCTCCGTGGACCTACGGGCCAAGGGACAGTCTCAGGTAGACAGTTTCTATGGGGTGTAGGCCTCAGATTCCACGTCCAGCAATAAGATCTGTGGCTGTCTTGCCTATCTCCACTATAGTTTCACCAATGGCTTTCAACAGTCCTCCTCCCGGCTTCTGTTGCTGCATGATTTCCTCTCCACCTGCTGATTCGAATTCTTGAAAATCATCATTTCCTCCTCCTTCCAACTTTGTTTCTTGCTTTTTCCCACTAATGAATCCACTTCCAGTTTCTCCCTGCAAAGATTTATATCAACCAATTAATACATGAGGGTCACTGTGGTAGAAATTCAATTGAAATTAATCAAACATTAGAAAACCCATAAGGAAGTCGCTTGGTCCGCGTGGATGCATGTAAAGACGTTTCTTGAAAATAGTTGAAACTTTGTACCACGAGAGAAGGGAAAACTAAGGGCACCAATGGTAGCAGTCAGCAATGCTTTGCTTTTCTATACTTGCATGTAAACACGTTTCTTGAGAATAGTCTAAATCTCTAAAGGGACACTAATGTTAACATTCAGCAATGCTTTCTTTTCTATACTTGAATAAGAAACTTTCATGTACAGACATTTCTTGAAAATAGTCTGAATTCTGAAGGGAAAACGAATTAAGCACAGCTTAAAAAAAAGTGTGTTAAGCAAATCGAAAACAAGTGTAAAGAAATATCGAAAACAAGTGTGTAAAGCAAATACACACAAAAGACATGCTGAAAACAATGGAACGAGAACAGCAATAACAATAAATAATACAATAACTGAAGCAAGGAAACAACATGAAATACTAAAATCAAAGAAATAAAACAGTACTTACTCTAAAACATAGAAATATCTAACATAGTGATGCTCTAAGCAAGAAAAGAAATATTAATTACTCATGTTTTGACCTTGAAGTCATATGATCTCTTTGCTTCTAGTTCCCTCTCAGCTTCAGCTTTCTTCCTTGCTGCATACTCTGCTGCACTTTCTTCAGTTGAAACCACATAGTCCTTTGCATCAGCCAACTTGTTCTCTGCATACCCGAGAACGTTCATTCCAGTGCCAGCAACTGCATCCTTAGCGGCCACCGCCTTTTCCCCGGTGTACCCTGCAACATTAGAAGCAACACCAACCACAGCTTTTGTGGCCTCTGCAGCTTTCTCTGCTGTATAATGTGCAGCTCCCCAACCAGCCACCGCAGCTTTGTCCTTCACAGTCTCGGCTACTTCCCCTGCATATCCTAATGCTCCTTTTCCTGTTTCTAATGTGACGTCTTTCGCTTCTACTGCTTTCTGCCCAACATAACCTGCTGCATTCTTTGTTGATTGAACTGTAGTTTGTCCAGCACTTGAAAGGGTGTCTGTAGTAGCAGCATAAGCTTGCTGACCCTTATCAAGAACTATGTCCTTAGCCTTCTTTGCAGATTGAGCTGCAGTTTGTCCAGCACTTGAAAGAGTGTCTGTAGTAGCAGCATAAGCTTGCTGACCCTTCTCGAAAGTTGTGTCTTTAGCATTCTTTGCTGATTGAACTGCAGTTTTTCCTGTGCTTGAAAGGGTGTCTGTAGTAGCTGCATAAGCTTGCTGACCCTTGTCAAGAACTTTGTCCTTGGCATAATCTTTAGCCTTCTTTGCAGATTGAGCCGCAGTTTGTCCAGCACTCGAAAGGGTATCTGTAGTAGCACCATAAGCTTGGTGACCCTTGTCAAGAACTGTGTTTTTAGCCTTCTTTGCAGATTGAGCTGCAGTTTGTCCAGCACTTGAAAGGGTATCTGTAGTAGCACCATACGCTTGCTGACCCTTGTCAAGAACTGTGTGTTTAGACTTCTTTGCTGATTGAGCTGCAGTTTGTCCAGCACTTGAAAGGGTGTCTGTGGCAGCAACATAAGTTTGATGACCCTTGTCAAGTGCTGTGTTTTTAGCATAATCTTTAGTCTCCCCTGCCTTTTGCCAGCTATAATCTTTAGCCTGTTGTGGTGATTGAACTACATTTTTTCCTGTGCTTGTAAGGGTATCTTTAGTTGGAGAGTAACCTTGCTGACTCTTCTTTAGGGCTGTGCTTTTAGCACCTCCAGTCTTATCAGCAACATAGTCATGTCCACTTTGAACACCATGTGTCATACTATCTTTGGCTGCACCTGTACCAGAGACGGATTCAAGATTTAAAATCATCATATATTCAACATATACCCTAAGTAAACATGTGAAAGATCTTGAAGAAATAGTACCACATACACACATTATGTTTTGAACATAGAATCTTGAATCTATTATATTAAAGAGGCCGAATAGCTAAATAGACACTCGTAGTTGCACCATTTTGACATCTCGGCCCCTTACTCCATACATTTGTTCTAAATGCCTTCAAAATGATGCAAGTACGAGTCTATTAATGCAACTATAGTATCTATAGGTATGAATGTCTAATAATGTGAAATCTTGTATGTATCAAATTTAAATCCTGAATTCGCGTCTGACCTGTGGAACCAAGTCCATGACTTGCCAATTCTTTGACATTATCATTACCCTTGTGTCTCTGGCTATGTACTTCAAACTTGACACCTCCTGGCCTCTCTTCAAAAGAATGTTTATCAGCATCAGTTGTGACATGAATTGCACCAGGACCAGCAAGGTGAAAATCACTTCCAACTTGTACTTTCACAGAAGTAGCAGCAGCAGTGCCACCACCCCTTTTGGGGTCTCTTGTTTTCTTGATTTGGATTTGATGTTGTTCATCAATAATGTTATCTTTTTTTCTTACTTGCTCTGAAGCCATTGGTGTTGGTGGTAGTAACAAAAAAGTAGTAAACTTTGATATTGTGGTTGATCTTTTTGATTTTGACTTGGAAAGATTGTGTTGAAATGTGAGTGATGAAAGAGTTTATAAAAAGAGAAACATAGAGGGTGTAGGTTGTTGACAAGTGGTTCAATTGGTGGTGAGTGTTGAGTTTTATGTCATGCCACGTGGTGAGATATGGTGGATTTGAGAAAACTTCACTAGTCACCAATTACTTTACAAACGTGTCACTCACAATTTGTCTATGTAGCAACTTTTATCTCTTTTTTGGTGCACAACTTTATCATCTTTGTGTTTTTTGAGAGATCAAATTGTCACATTGAATTGGCCTATGTTCCAAGAAGCAAGTTTTGTCTTCTTTGTTCTTTGACATCATTATTAGTCACTCTGTATTGTTTAATTATTTATCGAGATAAGGCACAAGTATCCCTTAGACTATGACCAAAATTTTAGAGACACATTTTAACTAAACTAAGGTTCTATCACCTCTTTGAACTCATTTTTTTCGTAATTTTGTACACCTTTTGTCTTACGTGGTACACTCCATAACTCCACGTAGTTGAGACGCGTGAGAGATGTTTGGATGCCACGTAAATTAAAAAGGTATACAAAATTATAAAAAAAATGGGTTCAAAAAGTAATAAGACTTTAGTTTAGTTAAAATGTGTCTCTGAAATTTCGATCATAATCTTAGAGTAATTGTGCTTTATCCTATTATTTATCTTACAAAACAATATGGACTTAGGCATCCTTTCATGCCTAAAGATCTTATGCACATTTTACAATTCAAATATCAACCTTCTTATTTTGTCATTCAAATAGAAGTCAATCAAATTCCTAAACAACATACATCTTCCTAGTAAAATAGAATAATGATCATATATATACTAGAATAAATGACACTTTTTATGACGACTTTGTCGCCACAAAGGACTTCTCGTGACGACTTGAAGGCCATTAAGAATAGTTTTATTGTTGAAATTTATTCGTGACGACCCCTAAAGAATAGTCGAGGTCATTGACACTTATTCATGACGATTCCTAAATTTCTTCACAATATGTTACTTCCCGTGGAAACTTCAAAGGTCATAACTAAAACTATCACTTTTTTTTTAGTAATGATAGTTCTAGAGCGGCCACTAGAACCCTTAGTTTTGTGGCAACTAAAGAGGTCATCATAAAAAGGTGATAGTTATAAAGTAATGACGATCTTTGAAGTTGCCATGGAAAATAACATTTCAATGCAAACTTTAGGGGTCACCACCAATAAGTTTCAGCGACTAGACTATTCTTCAACGACTTTCGGATCATCTTACTTTTCGTGGCAACACTTTCAAAGCTGCCACGAAAACCCCTACTTTTTGTGGCGACTAAAGGGCTGTCCTGTCGCCGCGATTTCAACCACTAAGAATTGTATAAAGAAGGAGGTTCCAAGTATCAGGCAAACCAGGTAGACACCAATGGCTACAATCTGATCCATGCATATCACTATAATATCCTGGATGTCCATCTTTTCTATATTGTGAAAGAGTTGTAATATCCAATAAATAAACTTTCTTTTTAATGTTTTTGATTACTTTGTTGACCACATTTGCTTCTTGTGGTGTCCCTGCTGGATAATTTGTGCCAAAAAATGGTTGTGTTTGTCCTTTGCATGATTTTGATGGTTCATTCCAATCCTTGCCCCTGAAATTTTTCACCACATTGTAGTTACACATTCGGTCGCTCGATAAAAAATATTTACAGTTGCTAGTTAATATACATATATTATACATTTGAGAGCGATAGACATTTAAGTTAATTTTTCTTTCCTTCGTCTTTTAAGAAAAAGAGTAGAGTGAACAGCTTATATGGTCACTCAACTATAGCAAATCCATTGAAGTCACTTATATTTATTTTGTATCAATAAAGTT
The DNA here is from genome assembly GCA_029582245.1 of Solanum etuberosum. Classification (NCBI taxonomy): domain Eukaryota; kingdom Viridiplantae; phylum Streptophyta; class Magnoliopsida; order Solanales; family Solanaceae; genus Solanum; species Solanum etuberosum. The sequence goes on from JAJONR010002777.1 coordinate 60,469, forward strand.
ACTCAAGTAATTAAACTAGCTTTCTAACAAAGTCATTATAGCCCTAAAAAATAAAATAAAAAGATGACTGGATAGATCTTTTTTTTTTTAATTTGACTTCGTATGATATATATATAACTCGAGAAGGAATCAAGGAGCTAGACAATTGCTTACTTATAGTGAGTGGGGGAAATTCCTTGGAAGAAGACTTTAGTTTTAGATGGATCGATATTTTTATCGACCCATCTAGCCCAAGTGGTCATTCCTTTAGAGAAAGCAACCAAACGGTCCATATCTTTGACAATTTTACCCCCATCTTGCATGTAATCCCACCTGCAATATTTACACAATTAGGGGTGTGAAGTGGACGGATTGAACTAAATTTATGGAGAGGTTGAAATAATAAATGAATGGATTGAAATAAGTTAAGGTAAGATAGACAAAATAATAGACCATAATCTAATTCGTCCATTTTGATCAAATTCTATTTCCCCCCTAATATTTTGTTTCATTACCAAATAAAACCTTTTGTTCTTCATTATAATTATACATATTTTCTTATTATTAATTTGTCTTATATATTTAGCTAAATTAACTCAACTTTTAAAAGGATTGACATGATCTATGTGCAAATGACCTACCATGAAATTAGTAGGATAAAATTCACAAATAACCACATTTTAGTTTCTATCATAAAAAAATAACTATATGTTAAAAAATTTAATTTCAAAGATATGATTGAAAAGTGTTTAGTTAACATTATTTCTATATAAAAATAGGAGAAACAATCTAATTACACAAATATTCGTATCATGTTTTACTAATTATCTCTATAGTTTGAAATACTAACATTTTATCTCACTATTTAATAATTTCATACCAAATTTTAAGGCAATACATGTCAATCACATTAGATACATATTGTATACATATATCTGGGATATCAAATACGCGAGCGAAATATGACATATGAGAGTGGTGAGCGAGATGAGAGGGAGGTGAGGTGAGATAGACAAAGTTAAACTTACGGTTGAGAGCTGCCAGTGTGAGTCCACCAATGCCATGAATTGAATATTAATACATCCATTCCCATCCAAGCTTTGCCATCACTAATGGAATCCAACTTCAAAACAGTGCCAATATTTTCTTTGACCATGTCCACCAAGTATGGAGTACGATACATTGACAATCTAACTCCATAGTCCTATACATATTTAACTGTTCGATCAAAAATATTTATAGTCGTTGAACTTAATATACATATATTATACACTAATTATACATGTAATTCCTTTTTTTGTTTTAGTGTGTCTAAAAACTGATATATTTATGCATTTCGAAATGTTGTGTGCAAACAAAGACACATTAATAACTGAAAAGAAAAAAATGCAACATATAATATAATATGTAAGATACTCTAAATGGTATGAGGCTATTAGGGAAAATCATATGGCCTTGACTCAGAATGAACAATATCAATCATACCATGTAATTAAGACTATCTTTCAGTTATTCTAGCCCAACATATCAGAGTCAATGGATCCATGGACCGAATATGAAGATGGTGGAGTGATGACTTAGGGCCCGACTAATGCCTTTGCTTGTCTGTGTCCGATTTACTATCTTTATCCATATCTTGAAGGTGTATATACATTTAAAAAAAAAAAGGAAATTTTAAAAACAGATAAAATTAGAAACATAATTAGCCTCCTTAGCTATAGTTCGCTTAATTATGATTCGTCGCGCTATATGTTAGAAGGAGGAGAGAGGTGAATGAGATTGGAGAGAGAGGGGAGAGACGAGCGAGATATAAAAGAGAGGAAAGAGACACAATTGATTTGTATATCATAAAAAATAATACAATTCATAGATAGTTGAGGGATTAAAAGTGTATCTTTTTCTTCAATTTATGAAATGACAAGCATGTCTTGCCAAATATATATATAGTTAACAAAACAAAAAGTTGAACTAAAAAGACAAATAAATAGAAACAATTTGCATGTGCATAGAATAGAATTGAATTGAATTTCACTCACCAAGAATGCAATTTCAGCAATTCCATTTTTCTTTGTTAGTGAAGTTTTAGCATTTGGCAATGAAGAGTGAATCATGCAACCCAATGACTCCCACATATTCAAACTTAATGAGTCACCCACAAACATTATATTCTTCCCCTTGTATTTTTCCAAGAAAACCAAACCATTGAACCTACAAAATATTTAATAATCAGTTTAAGTTTTATATTCTGACAATATAAAATTATTTACATAACTTGATAATTTTTTTTTATTATTATCAATAATGGCAAATAAAGGTAGAATAAGGATTTAAATCATATGAATTCTGGATTCTAGAAACAATCTTAATTAGATTCAATTTTTTATTTATTTATATATAATAATTTTTGTTATACAAAAAAAGAAAGAGTGAAAGTTCTTGAGTTTTATCGAACCCAATATATTATATGCTCCATTACCAAAATTTGTGCAAGGGAATTCAAATAAAATACTAGAATTTAACACTTAGAACTTATACCTATCATTTTTACAATTTTGAGACCCTTTTTTCCTTCACACTAGAATCTTTTTTTATCAAATGAATAAGTTTATATATAACTAAAAAAAGTTAATTATTTTTACCATACTTGTATAGTTTAACTTTTCAGTAAAAGAGATCGGATTCGATTTAACCACCTTAACTCTATATAGTTCATCAGCCAAGAGTCTATCGAAAATAACATTTCTGTCTCATAAGGTAAGGATAAGGTGTGTGTATTTTTTATCCTCCTCAATCCTTACGTATAGAATCACACCTCTATTAACTATCAACAACAACAAATTCAGTGTAGTCCCTAAACATGGTCAGGAGAGAATAAAATTAATATAGACAGACGTTATTCTTACCTGATGAAAATAAAAAGGTTCTTTCCAAAAAAAAGAAAAATCTCGACTCGAGTAAGACACATCAAAGGAGGAGGAAGTGACAAAAGGTAATGAAAAAAAAGGCAAAAATGGAAAAAAGAGAAAGTAGTACTCTACCTTGGGAGGTTGCAGGAGGAAGGTTGCCATCTATATTTAAGGTACAAATTATCAGGCCTCTTGTACTTCTGGCAATTGAATTCATTATCAATAAATGGACATTTTGAAAAATCATACATAGGATATGAAGAATCAAAAACCCATTTTCCAATAAAAATATTGCACCCAATATTGCTAATTGCATCTATAGAATAATTAGTAGCATTCACATAATTATTTATTCTTACAAAAAATATCAAGAAAAGAGAGAGTAACAAAAATCCCATCTTAAAAAGATAGCAATTTGTATATTTTGTGAAGTGGGAACAATAGGATGATGTACTATATATATAATATAGTCATAATATAATAAATTAAAGTGATGTTTGCAAGAATTTTGATTTGTTTTTTTTTTATGTGAGATGTGGGGGCATCATGGGGTTGTTTTATTTGAAAATTTGGAATAACACATGATTGATTATTTTTTCTCATGGATTTTATTTTGGAGGGTAGTTTGATCCCAAAACTTTTTTCCATATAGGATGTTTCATGGAAAATGAAAAAAGCTAGGTAGGTACTATAGTTCTCTTTTTCTTTATCTTAGCCAGCTTGGAGTTTTGATAAAGTTGTTATCGATCTGTAATCTATAGGTCATAAGCTTGAGTCGTGAAAACAGTTATTAATATTTGTATTAGTATAAATTGTCTACATCACACTTTTTAGGTGCGGTCCTTCTTTGATCATCATGTAAATGCAAAATACTTTGTATACCAACTTATGTTTTTATAGCCTTTTATTTTATTTTGTATAAAGATTCAATATTTGGAAACTATTAATCTCATTAGTATGAATTTATATCGTGTAAGACCCATTAAAGTAGGAAGTATTTTTCATCAGAATTTTTTTCCCTCAAATTTCAATGTCTGAACTCGAGATCTTAATTTGATTAAAGTTAAAGGGATCTTATTTATTCCACCGTATTCCAATTTGATATAATTTTTTACTATGTTTAATTAGTTACTCCCTCCGTCTTACTTTATATAATGTGTGAAATTCTATCCATCCCATCACATATCTTGATATAATTTCGTACTACTGTTAATCAGCTACTCATGTTGTTAATCAATGATTTATGTTATGGTTTTTGATCGAAGAAAAATATTTGTATTTTAAAAAAGATCCTAAAATTTATAATTTTAAATAAGTCATAAATATTTGTACGATGATTAAAATATTGGGGTGGGAAGCATAGGGAAACAATAATTTATTATATACGTAGCCGGAAGAGAATAAATTAGAATGATGTTTGTAAGAATTATTATTATTTTAATGAAATGTGGGGGCAACATGGAGTTATTTTATTTGCAATAATTTGGAACTACACATGATGATTATATTGTTTTTTTCATTTAAAAACGGAGGAAACTAAGCACTCCTTTTTGAAAAATAAATAAAAAAATTTCACATGGATTTTCTTTTGGAAGGTAGTTGGTCCCCAAAACTAATTTCACCATAGAATGATTCATGGAAAAAAAAAGAAAAGAATTACGATATTTTTAAAATTTTGTAAAATCGTAATTTGATATTCAGAATTAGGGATTAGACGACAGTTGAAACAGTTGCTTGAAAGCTTGACGAACAATTGAAAAAAGCTTATGTATTCTATTTTCGTTTAGTAAAGGTTTTTTCTTTTACTAGTCAAGTGGTAAGGTAAAACGCTATTCGATGAAGAAAACATACTTTAGATAAGTGGTTCAGGTAACTCATCTGGTTAGAGCAGAGGACTGAAAATTCTTATATCAGTAGTTAGATAAAAATTCATAAGCAGATGAAAGGTTCAAACCGTAATCGAGAGTGAGCCAGGAAGTGTTAGTCTAAAAATAAATTCAGAATTTGAAACCGTTATTCGAAGAGCAACTTTCACATATAGCAAACATAAAAATTATATTTGTATGTTATAGCTATAGTTTGCATAATTGCGCTCCATAGCAAATTTTATGTTTGCTATGAAGCTTTTGATTTGTATAATTCGCTAGATACATCCAATTTTCTACAAATTGTTCAGTTTTGTATAAATTCATTTATACATTGTAATTTATATAATAAGATCTGTATTTGTATAATTATAAGTGTATAGGACGAAAATATATGTATTTGTATTTGTATATACACTTTTCTCTCGCTTTATACAAACACAAACACATTTTATACATTTGTATACCGAATGGGTAATTGTATACCGAAAATGGCTAATTGTATACTGAACCAAATGAAAAAAAATGGGATGTTTGCTGCGAATTGCAAATAAAATAAACTATGGCTATAGCATTTAATTTGAATTAATAGTTTGCTATTTCATACAATTTAGCCTTATTCAAAAGGTCATGAATACTATTTACAAAAATAATAAAATTAAAAGAGGATAATTTTTCTAAATATAATTAAGGACCAAAATTAGAATATTGCAAATAATAATTACTTTCTCATGTGTTATATATCATGTGGATTTATTATTTATAAGTTACCATCAATCAAGCATTTTAATTTGAATAAAATTATTGTGACAACTATTGTCCACATTATCACCTTCTAAGTCAATGCAAAATTAATTAGTATAACAAATTCATTTTTTTCTAGTATCATTTCAAGAGTATACTTCATAACATGGACTTTGGCTATCGGAATTTATAATGTAGGCACGCCAACTGTTTTTTTAATTTGATGTCTGATATTTATTTTTAAAGCTCGATTAATTTAAATTCGTATAAAAGATTTTTATTAAGAGAGTTAAGGTGCTCCCTATTAAAGGCGAGTTAATGATGATTAATGGATACTTATTACTTGGCGTCGAGATAAAATGGAGGTGTGGGATCGGGGCAAGAGGTGTGTCCGTGTGTATATATTAATATATGTTTCTTCATTTACTTTGTATCTTGTTATCTTATTGTCATATTTTCTTACTACCTTGCTTCGAAAATTATTCTTTTGAGTCAGGGATATCTATCGAAAATAGTCTCTTCATAAGATCTGCATACATTTTACCATCTTTAGATCCTACTTATGAAATTACACTGAATATATTATTATGTTGTTGGATTAGAATAAAGTGTTTGAGTGGGGAGGAGATAATTAATTATGAACATCACTTGTGGAACTTCCCTACTTCTCCACGATGTACTAAGGTAAGTCATTTTTCTAGATAAAATAACTAAACATGGAAATAAAATTTTTTGTCATACCAAACATACTTTTAATAACAATTTTTCTAGCCACATAAATATTACGATATGTTTTTAAAGCACAAATTTCAATTAGGAAAGAAAAGGGTAAAGAATAAATTGAAAACAAGACAAACGTTATCTTAATAGACTAATTGACTTCTAAAAGAAGATAATTAGTTGTTAGATTAGGTTGTGACAAATAAAAGGAGATTATTATCCTCTTAATTAGATTATGACTTTCCTTCTAATCAAGCATTTCATAGTTATCACTCAAATATAATTACATTTTCAAAAGTATATTATATACTTTAAAAGTGTGGCCCCACCAGAAATATTATAAATAAAGCATCCTGCCAATTAATTAAAAGTATTGTGAGTACCATACATGAAGAACTAGTAAAGTGAACCTAATAAGTCATGTGTGGTCATTAATTAACATAACTTTCTTTCATTATTCAATGTAATATGTTACACTAGTTAGTTATAAGGTTATCTATGACATTAATAACCTTTGAGAAAGGGGTGTGGGAGAGGTAATGGAGTTATGGATATTACTAACCTAGTAGTGAAGATTATGGACATTCACTCCTACATAATAATATTTATAACACCTCCTTTATATATCATAAATAATTTTTAATTAAAATACGAGCATTTCCGCGCAACGAATTACATTGTTAGACTTCTAATTGTCAGATGTATAGATCGTGTTCATGAATTAATGAAAATGTGCAAAAATTATATTTGCATCTGTCATTCTATGAGTCTCTGTCTTTTTGTGTATTACATCGTCACTCCTTTTTACAATACTCACTAGTTCAGAACTAAATATGAAAGTCATTTGATCCAAACATTATCGAGATACCGCTAATAATCAATGAATAACAAATGTTTTTCCTTATGACCCTTCTTTTTTCTAAGAATGTGGTGAGTCGATATCAGGTATCAAACGACTCCATCCATCCGAGTTGGCTCCTCCTAGAGAACAAAGAAATGAATCATCTGATTTTGAAATCTAACGATCAATTATAATCTATAAAAGCAGAAGATTATACCTAAATATCAAGAGCTAGAATTTGTTACCTACACACCTTTTCTTCTTTAATTAACTATCCCAAGTTGTTCCAACTTTCTTATAAGATGAAACAAAAATATAAATAACAAGAAGAAAAAGGAAATGAAGTTGGGATAAAATTACAATTGACAAAATAAAGTGTCCATACGTCAAAGCAAACATAACAAGAAATTTGATATGGTATGAAAACTATTGCGTTTAATTTTCTTATCATATTTGAGTTTTAATTTTTTTTAATAAAAAATTAAAGTATTATCTACTTTTACTTTTTTGAAAAAAATAAATAATTAGACCTCATTATTCATAACTGGCTACTCCTTTTTTGAAGAAAAAATTTAGACTTCTATCAATTGTAAATCCATCTTCTCATATCATAACATAATAGCATTTATAGTGTTATCGTGTGAAGAGTAATGAGAGTGTGAGTGGTGTTAGGAGGTCCAAGGGGTGGGGTATGGTTGGTGTGATGGGGATGGGTATGTGAGAGGACAGAGGTGTGAGGGAAGATGGTGTGAGGGGGTGGGGTAGAAGGGAGACGATCAACATAAAATGTCATTTATGAGATTTATTTTATTAATTTCACCAAAAAATAATGTCATTTTCATTATCTTTAAGAAATTTATTTCTAAAATGATATTTAAAAAAATAATATTTTTGACTAATCAAACATAAAAGAAAATAAAAAAATTGAAAAACATTCTCCCTATCCCATCCCATGCCAAATACACCTAAGTGGAAAAACAATATGAAACCTTAGAATAAAAGGCACAAAATTGAAATTGTGTTACTCTGTTTCAATTTGTTTGTACTATTTTTTTTAATCAGTTAAACAAATGTCTATTTCTTTTTTTTGATAATTTTTTAATTTCAATTTTCCACATGACATATGTAAGACTACAAAAGCAAAAAAATATTTTAATATATTTGACATATCTTTAGTTTATGCCTATAATATTCAAACGACTTTAAACACATAGAGGACAAACAAATTAAAACGAGAGGCGAATTAAGTTTTGTTTGTGTCAAAGGCTGGCCTACTGAAATAGCTGGCTGTATCTGAAATCTCAAACAACAGACCATCTTACAACAATTTTTGGAATGAAGCATTTGTACATTAATTATTAAGTGGGGTTTAATTGGTTGTATATATTTACCTAACTATTTTATTAATGGAGTGTCAATACTCAAGTGTACTAATTAGCTGCCAAAGTTCATAATTAGATTATTTGGTGAAATCCTATGTTTACGCAAAGGATGATCTCATTATATTTGTTCTATCGATTGGACTCTTTTGACTTTTTTCCATGTCTAAAAATAGTATACTAACAAATACCCTTTCTCTTTAATTAATAAAAGTTTTCTGACATTAATAATTAGATTTTTGATGAATGTATAAATAATAAAATATTATTCTAAGTGTATTTATACATAATTTAGATGAATATTATAGGAGATTAGAGTGAGGTTGGATGGGGGTTACGGGGTGAAAGTGACGATGAGGTTTATTAAAGAGTAGAACTGATATAATTAATGTGAAATGATACTTGTGGAACTCGATTTATCTACTTTTATTAGGAAAATCATTTTCCTCCTCTTTAAATAACTTATTTTTCTAAAGGAAATATTTTCTAATTTTTTTAATCAATCAGAAAATTAGAAAGCATTTTCAAGAAAATATTTACCTCAATACCGAATATACCCCATAAATGCCCAAAAATGTAGTTAAAAATGGTGAGATATATACGTACTTCTCCTCAACTTCCTACGAAAGATTCCGTAAAGGTTTCGCAAAAATACCGACCAGAAGTCATGGCTATTTTAGAAATTTAGGGGGTATTTTTTTTTTAGGAATTGGGCAATTTTTCAGATTTTCGTGAATTAGCCGATAAATATTTTGGTGACATGACTTTCAGATTATCTTTGTGAAACCTTTACGGAACCCTGCGTAGGGAGTTAAGAGCAGTACATACCGTATCAAAATCTTTAGAGTCCATTTTGGGAATTAAGCAGCCAATTTACAGGAATTATGTGATTATCTCAATTTTTCGTGTGTGCTCGCCCGTGAATATTTTGGTGATATGACTTCTAAATGATTTCTTTGTTAAACCTTTACGGAACCTTCCGTAGAGAGCTGGAAGAGCACTACGTACAGTCTCATAATTTTTAGAGTATATTTTTGACATTTAGGGGCCAATTTACCGGAATTAAGTGATATTCTCAGTTTTAATGTGTCTTGTAGTTAGCCCATGAATATTTTCGTAATATGGCTTCCAGACGATTTCTTGTGAAACCTTTACGAAACTCTCCGTAGAGAGTTGGGGGAGCAGTATCTATAGTCTCACAATTTTTAGAGTGGGTATTTAGGGGTCAATTTATCGGAATTAGGCGATTTTCTCAATTTTCGTGTGCGTTAGCCCATGAATATTTTGGTGATATGGCTTCCGAACTATTTCTTTGTGAAACCTTTAAGGAACCCTCCGTAGGGAATTGGGGAAGCAAAACGTACACATAATTTTTAGAGTCTATTTTGGGCATTGAAGTGTCAATTTATCGGAATTAGGCGATTTTCTCAGTTTTCATGTGTGTTAGTTAACACATGAATATTTTAGTGATATGGCTTTCGAACTATTTCTTTGCAAAACCTTTACGTAACCCTCCGTAGGGAATTGGGGAAGCAGTACGTACACATAATTTTGAGAGTCTATTTTGGGCATTTAAGACTAATTTACATGAATTAAGTGATTTTCTCAGTTTTTCATGTGTGTTAGTCCATGAATATTTTGGTGATATGGCTTCTGGACGATTTCTTTGCAAAACCATTACGAAATCCTCTATGGGAGTTTGGGAAGCAATACTTACAATCTCACAATTTTTAGAATTCATTTTGGGCATTTAGCAGCAAATTTATAAGAATTAAGTGATTTTCTCAATTTTCGTGTGTGTTAGCCCAGGAATATTTTGGTGATACGACTATCAGACAATTTCTTTGCGAAATCTTTACGGATCCCTCTGTAGAGAGCTGGACGAGCAGTACGTATAGTCTCACAATTTTTAGAGTCCATTTTGGGCATTTAGGGGTCAATTTTCAGGAATTAGGCGATTTTCTCGATTTTTCGTGTGTGTTAGTGCATGAATATTTTGGTGATATGACTTTTAGTCGATTTCTTTGGGAAACATTTGCAGAACCTTTCGTAGGGAATTAGGGTAGCAGTACGTTCAGTCTCACAATATTTAGAGTCCATTTTGGACATTTAGGGGCCAATTTGCAGAAATTAGGCAATTTTCTCAATTGTTTGTGCGTGTAAGCCCATGAATATTTTGGTGATATGGCTTCTGGACGGTTTCTTTACTAAACCTATACGAAACACTCTGTAGGGATTTAGGGAGCTGTATGTACAATCTCACAATTTTTAGAGTCCATTTTGGACATTTAGGGGCCAATTTATAATAATTAGGCGATTTTCTCAGTTTTTCGTGTGTGTCAACCCATGATAATTTTGATAAATTGGATTTCAAACTATTTCTTTGCGAAATCTTTATGGAACCCTCCGTAGGGAGTTGGGGGAGCAGTACGTATAGTCTCACAATTTTTAGAGTCCATTTTGGGCATTTAGAGACCAATTTACAAGAATTGAGCAATTTTCTCAATTTTTCGTATGTGTTAGCCTATGAATATTTTGGTGATACGGTTTCTGGACGATTTCTTTGCAAAATCTTTACAGAACCCTCCATAGGAATTTTAGGGAGTTGTACGTATAGTCTCGCAATTTTAAGAGTCCATTTTGGACATTTACGAGCCAATTTATAGGAATCATGCGATTTTCTCAATTTTTCGTGTGTGTTAACCCATAATATATTGGTGATATAGGTTCAGAACAATATCTTTGCGGAGCCTTTATAAAACCCTCTGTAGAGAGTTAGGGAGCAGTACGTACACTCTCACAATTTTTATAGTTCATTTTGGGTATCTATAGACCAATTTGCAGGAATTGGGCGATATTTTTAGTTTTTCATGTGTGTTAGCCCATGAATATTCTGGCGATATGGCTTCCAAACGATTTCTTTGTGAAATCTTCACAGAACCCTCTATAGGGAGTTTGGATAGCAGTACGTACAGTCTCACAATTTTTAGAGTCCATTTAGAGAATTTAAGGGCCAATTTGCAGGAACTAGTTAATTTTCTCAATTTTTCGTGTGTAGCCCATTAATATTTTGATGATATGGCTTTTGGATGATTTCTTCGTGAAACTTTTACGTAACCCTCCATAGAGAGTTTGGGTAGTAGTACGTACAGTCTCACATTTTTCAAAGTTCATTTTGGGGATTTAGAGGCCAATTTACAGGAATTGGACAATTTTCTCAGTTTTTCGTGTGTTAGGCCATAAATATTTTGGTGATTCGGCTTTTCGATGATTTCTTTGCGAAACCTTTATGGAACCCTCTGTAGGGAGTTTGGATAGCAATACGTACAATCTCACAATTTTTAGAGTCCATTTGGGAATTTAGGGGCCAATTTTTTTAGGAATTAGGCGATTTTCTCAGTTTTTCATGTGTGGTAACACACGAAAACTGAGAAAAATCGCCTAATTCCTAAAAAAATTGGCCTGTAAATTCCAAACTATGTCCTAAAAATCGTGAGACATACGTACTATCCTCCCAATTTTCTATAAAGGGTTCTGTAAAGGTTTAGCAAGAAAATCGATTGAAACCCATATCACCAAAATATTCATTGGCTAACTAACAACTATAACACACACAAAAAACTGGAAAAAAAATGCCTAATTTATGTAAATTGGCCCATTAAATACCAAAATATGTCCAAACAAATGGTGAGACTGTATGTACTGCTCCTCAACTCCCTACGAAGGATTTCGTAAAAAAAATCAACTGAAAGTCATATCACCAATATATTCATGGGCTAACACAAAAAACTGGAAAAAACGCCTAATTCCTATAAATTGCTCTTTGTTATCCATAATTTATTTGGTACTGTAATCATAGTTGTTTGCCATTCGATGCCAACTCATCTAATTAATCCAGATTCTTGTCGTGTGAAATTCACCCACAGAGAGAAACATATCTGATCCTACCATGAGTTTTTCTATTCTCAAGACTTTGAATCTAAGATCTCTAAAATAATCATATGGTATTCAACCATTCGATACACACTCATCTAATAATCCAGATTCTTGTCGTGTGAAATTCAGCCAGTGATCCATTCCATTATCTATAGATCATATCTGGAGGCAATTTAAACCCATCACTTGGCTCTAAAATTCACTCCTCCCTTCTAATATGCATACAATTTTAGGTTCTCTTAATATATTACTTAAAAGTTAGTTATCTTTTGTTTTAACAGTATTTTGTAAAATGAAATAAAACAACTACAGTAATATCACAACTCTTCCAGATGAAAGCAAATAATTAGAAGGATTTTTTTTTTAAAAAAAAAAACATGCAATCTCATGTTCACTAGCACGAACTAAATTTTCTGCATTTTTTTTCTTTTCCTCTGAAAAAAATTATCAGTTCCAACTTTACAGATTATATATGTTTTCCCTTACAATTTTCTGAGCACTGATGGCTAACAAACAAGTCTCAGCAACAACAACAACATACCCAGTGGATTCCCGCAAGTGGGATCTGGGGAGGGTATAGTATACGTAGAGCTTACCTGTACCTCGTGGAGATAGAGAGGTTGTTTCCGAAAACATGTCTCAGCAAATAAGGGGAGAATGTTAGTAAGGGACGGTGGCAGTAACAGTTCTGTGTCTGGGATCAGTGAGAACAGTTTGTACATTAGCAAAACCAGTTTCCTTGATCACTCTTTCAAGATCAGTCAGGTAGTATTCATCCAGAAAAGGTTCTGTGCTCTTCATCAATGTAAACAGCACCGGTGGTAATTCCTGTACATTTGAAATACAAGAGAAGTTCAGTGGTGGAGCGACATTTGCTGAAGGGGGTTCATCTGAATCCCCTTCGCCAAAAAATATGGGGATAAGACACAAAAAATAGTATCACGTTTTTGTGAGTTTTCCTAATTGAATTATCAGCTGCCATGTGGATGAAATATTATGGCAAAATTAAGTTGTCACGTACGTTTTGGCGATTGTATTTCAAACACTTGGTCTAGTCAATTTCGAGGTATGCTTTGATAAATAGTTGGTGATAGTTCAGGTATGAGACTCGCAAAAACGTGATATTTCAGAAAGGTTTTTAACCATTAACTCAAAATTATGGTACCATGTATATAGGTGGAAAAAAGAATTTATGTGTTGTTGAATCCCCTAAACATAACAGAGCATTTCTTTTAACCCCTTGATGAAAATTCCCATTCACGCCATTAGCTGGACTCATAAATAGTTTGTTTGTAGTTTGTGTTTGAATTGTTGAGTATAACAGGACAACCAATTTGAAACTTTGATATTGAATTGTTTGTGATTGAAAATGTGCAAGTGAAAGAACAGACATACCTGAAGAATCTTCGACTTTGGCTGCAAAAGAAAGCAAGAAAATGTAATAAGAATGATGTGAAATAGTACTAATAACAATAATTATCAGTTAATTAGAGCGATCTGGTAAATTACCGAGTTATCAGTTATAGCAATAGTTCCTCCAGGTCGAAGCAGACGGAATGACTCTTTCACTATATTTCTTATTGCTCTTTCAGGACATTCATGAAACTGCGCACACAGTAAAAAGTCGAAGAAGATTCTGTGAACATACACTTCAAACAAAATCTACATTCTTCAATTGTTGTTTTATGATTATAGCTGATATCCATCAACCATGAGTAGGCGTTTGGATATGAATTGAGTGATATTTGAAAAAAGTAGTATTTGAAGTTGAAGTTGAAAAATGCAATTTGAAAGTTGAAGTTGTCAAACTTCATATAGGATTCGTTAGAAGATCAGTAAGCATCCTTTATTTTTATTTGACCAATCTCGGGTACCTATCTAACAACTAATGTTGCTTTGAAACGGAATACTGAGTGCAGGAAAAGGATGCAAGCTAATTTTACTGTAAAGTATGTGATTTATCGCTGCAGTTTGCTAGGCAACATACCACATAAGGAATTGAAACGAGATCAAAAGATTCGGAAGGCAAGCCAGTGTTTTCACCGTTTGCGTGTATCCAGCTGATAGGATTCTTTCTCTGGTTTCTTTTCTTTTCTTTATATTGAGCAACAGAAAGAAAATAAGGTGAGAGATCCAAACCCTGCAGAAGACGATCATGAATCAGAAAGATACTAAATATTTAAGATTGACCAAATCATAGTTATCAACAGTAGACTTTAGTTTAGATGCATTTAAGTAGTTATTACAACGTATGTCGTTATCTAGTCTGCTCTTTCTCTTATGCAGATGATTGTAAATGTTTGTTCATACTCACAGTCACTTTAGCAGAAGGAAATCTGTCTGCAAGGTATCCTGTGCTCACACCAACAGAGCATCCAATGTCAAGAATGTCTCTGATTGAGATATCTGCTGAATATTGCTGATGATGTTTTTCTATTGCATCAAGCCAATTTCCGCGGACTATCTGGTTTGCTTCATCAAGTGAAGATGCATTAGGTATTGCACGTCTCACCATTGACATAGTTGCAGCGTCTGCTTCAGCTGCAGCCTGCAGTAGTAAATTAAATTTCAGTCTTTTGTCCATGCAATAACAAAAATGACACTTCCGAGAAGTTTTCCCTTCTTTCATTCTGATCTCGTGCGATAGAGATGAATTAAGGTCTAGTCCTTCAATATTTTCATCACAGATAGTGAGAACGAGGTCTTCCCCTGGTGGATTTGGAAATGCACCACTGTAGTAGTAACTTATACTCCCCCATCTCAATTTACATGGCGTAACTGGGTATGGAATTTAAGAAAGAAGGAAGACTTTGGGAACTTATAGTCTTAAACATACCATGAGACTTCTTTGGCTACAAAAGCATGCCATTAAGGGTAAAATGAGAAGTTGAAAGTTAAATTGTCCAAATAGAGAAAGATGGTCTTTTCAGGATGGACTAAGAAAGAAAGTGTCACATAAAATGGAACGTAGGGAGTATAACGTATATATCAAAACATCGGAAAACATATATAGAAAGGAGTGGTTGGAAAAGAATGATGGAAGTAAAACCATGTGATGCCTAGAATCAGCCAGTTTATGGGTTAAAAGTTGTAGGCATATTAGTTCCCTCAATAAAAATGCAGCAGTTGGACAAACTTGAACTTTTAAGCAGCTTCATAACCAAATGAAATCAACACTAGAACCATAAGCAGATAATCCGAAGGACATATCATAACCTCAATAACTTAATCATCAGAAACAAAAGAACCAATAGAAGCACAGATAACCAATGAACTACAGACGAAACCAAGAGCCATTTCAACCTATATGACTTGACCAATAGAAACTCAAATGTAAAGAAGTTATGGCCTAAACTCAGAAGAAGTGTTGGATTTTAATTCTTACCAGCCAGGACAGGTTGCCCTCATCATACGCGTGGAAGGGATTGAGATAATCTGGAAGAAGAAATCATCGTGTCAGCCAGTTAGTCTTTTTGGAAGGGTGATCCAGTATAGTAAAAATTCAAAAGAAAAGGTTGTGAAGTTCTTAAACACAGATTCTAAGAGGAGTTTGTGTTGCGAAGGACAATGGTTAGGCCTACTCCCCCCTCCTCACGTAATAATTTTTCAAGCTAATAAAATATTCATCTAGAGCTCACAGTTTGGAATAAGGTGATTCCTTAAGGAAAAAATGGATCTACAATTGGTAAAAGTCAAACCTTTCAATGTCACCTGAAATGAGACGTTACAAGGGCTTAGAATCAGCAGGAGCTATACACAGACATCTTAGAAAAATAGCATATGCTAGTTATGCTATTTTAATCTAGAAAATGGATTGTACATAAGGGATAGATTTGAAGAAGCAAGTTATATTACTATGATTGTGACAAATTGTTAAGACGACAGATACACATAACTATGATTGTGATGTTTCCAACCTTTGAATGTCATAGCACTCGCCCTCCATATTACACTCATGTTCCCGTTATTATTGGATAAGTCACTAGTAATGCCGAGTCCAAAAGTGCAAATTTGCTTCAAAATACATGGTTCCTTTCTGTATTTATCCTTTTCTCTTCATAAACCTCAAACGAATTACAGAAAGCAAAAAAAAAACATCCTCAAATGCTGAAATTATCAGCTTCTGCATATTTGTCTTCTCCCCGACTTGGACTAAACCACTAGCCTTGGCTAGTTAAGTTTTTGCAGCCACTAAAAGTAAATTTGAGTAATTCTCTGAACATTTACAGTTGCAGGTAAGCTGATTAGAGCAAATCAAAGGATTAAGGGAAAAAACAAAGCCAATGACATTGTAATAGTAACAAATGAATTATCTTTTGAACTTATAAAGTAACTCCTTGCTAAATTGGTAGAGCACGTCCACCTCTAATCATAGATTAGGCTTTTGAGTAACCAGAGGTAAAAATGAACGACTTGGAACAACTCGATGAATTTAGTACGTCGTTTAGGAGGCCCTAATAACTATAGATTGAAGCTATCTAATTTTATGGTATGATGGTTGATTTTTCGTGGCCTAGTTGTACCTACCGTCTTTTCTTTTAGATCAATATCAGCAATGCAGGCCTTTTCTCTTTTTTGGTATACCGCTCCACAAGCAAGGAGTGCAAGGCATGAGTGGAGCAAAAAGAAAGCAAGGGAATTCTTCTCTATTTTGGGAAGAAATACTTTGATTGCATACTCAATACAGATACTTTGTCTTTCTTGTTCCACTGGTTAGAACCGTTTTCAGGCAGGGTTACGAAAAGGAAAAAAATGCTAAAAAGGGTTTCATAAGAAACTCACAATCAGGGTAGACAATAGCAGGATTCTCAATGCTCTCCAACTCTTTGTAAACATCCGAATTCAGTATCTCCTTTGTCATCTCTGTCCATGGAATATTAGTTTTCTCAGCTGTACTGTTCAAACCCCACTAAGTCAGATCAGAAATACCAAAATTGTCGCATTCTTCAAATAAATGTATATAAGTGAGTTCTTATATAAATGTATTGAGCTAAACCATATATTTCAATATAGTATCAGAGCAAACAAAGTTCTGAGTTCAATTATGTACTTTACAATATCAACAAAAGTATCTACAGGTAGGCCTAACTGATTCAAGAAAAATAATCTGACCGCACATGAGTAACATACTTCCCAATTTTTTGGTTAGTGCATGTCCAAACACAACTTCAACTTTCAAATACCATTTTTCAACTTTAACTTTAAATACTAGAATATTTGTTTTTTAAATATCAAACAATTCATGTCCAAGCGCCTACTTAATTTTAACCAATGTTATATTTTAGGGACATTCATACCCTTATCCTTGGAAAATTGTCTCATACTTGCCCTTTGACCTAACTGAGTTCCCACCAGAAGTATAACGGCTAGTAATTTTATACCATAGTCAAAATTAAAGGGACAAATTTAGACCTTTTTTCGAAGTATTTGGACATGTAGAATCCATCCGCTAAAGGCACATGAAATTTGCTACCAAGAGTCCCCAAAGTATAATGGAAAGGGTAGAATTAAAATGTTTTCTATAAGAAATGGGTAAAATTTGGATCTTTCCTCATAAGAAAATACATGAAATAGTTTGTTTCCTAACTGCATACATGAGATCTTAGGTTTATAAACCCCAGTTCAGACAATAACACTTGGTGATTTCTTCTCATATGTTCAAAGTCTTGGTAAACAAAGTTACTGATTACCTATGTTGTGGGTTGGATGGTATAGCAGGTACCCATAGAATTAGTCCAGATATGCAAACTGTCCCGAACACCATAACAATAATGATTAAAAACACATTCAAAAAATCACTTTTTGCAATTTTCCAACTTGAATTGTCATGTATTTGTGTCTCCTACGTGAACTATCACCAACTATTTATCAAAACACACCTCGAAGCTAACTAGACTAAGTATTTTAATACAATCATCAAAAGGCAGGTGACAACTAAATTTGCCCATAAAATTTCATTCACATGGCAGCTGACTTATTAATTTTGAAGCTTGTTTTTGATAAATAGTTGGTGATAGCTCGAATAGGAAACTCAAACAACTCATAGTTTAAGTAGGAAACTCTCAAAAAAAATTGGAAATAGTTTATTTTCTAACTGAGTCAAGTTCTATGTTGAGGCAATTCAACAAACAGATAGTGTGCATCATGAAAGTAGTAGAAATGACCTTATAAAAACCTGTCTAGCACCAAGTTTGAGTATAGAAAATAGAGGTTTGATGGAAATGAGAGTTCCAACAAGACGTGAAAGTGGAGTTTCCCCTGACCATCGAGGTCTTTCAAGTTGTCCTTCTTCAAATACCTCTGCACTTCTACTACTACTACTACTCGAAGAAGAAGAAGCAGAGACCTTAAAACCCAAAATTCGTCTTTTTGTTGCAATTTTCAGTAATGGGTCATGGATTGAATTGTTAGTAATGGTGAAGAAATTGGGATTTGCAGTGTCAAGCTTGAAGCTGAAAGCCATTTTTGCAGTTCTTGAAAGAGACAGTTATTTTTTGTTCTAACTGAATTATTTTCACTACCTTCTGTTTCTTTTTCCTGCTTCTTTTTTTCGTGTGGTTTGAAAAGACCAACAAAATCTCCAAAATCGTAATGGACCAATGAGAAGAAAACACGTGTACTTTGATACTTCTATATGATAAACTTCCTTCTATTTTTGTAAAAGAACCCGCGTAGACATCGAAATTTTGTAGGAATCTACGAGATAGATATATTTATGTTAGAGTTTTTGGAGGCTACTTTATCTTAAAACACCAGCTCATGGTAATATATTTCTTTGAAGAGACGTCGAATATCTTATAAATTCTTGGATATTCATAAAGAGATCAAGATCTCGAATATCCTATATAAACTCTTGAGATATTTACAAAGAGATAAAAATATGTTAAACTCTTCTTGATAATTAAATACTTCAAGAAGATCCACAAACACATCCGCAATTTGTTTTCTATAACTTTAAAATTGTTGAAAACAAGGTGTTCTTTAACTTAGGGTCACCTAAGCTTATAGCTACATTCAGCTCAGTTTGAGTGTATCTTAGTATCTTAACTTGTAAGATACATGTCTATTTGTTCGACCTAATACAAAAATAAGTGTCGATTAATAATGAAAATTTATCTTATGATGATTTAGTTTGCAAATCAAATCACCTCAAATAGTCATTGTGCAAAATAGAAAAATAAGTGTCGATTAATAAAGAAAATTTATCTTATGATGATTTAGTTTGCAAATCAAATCACCTCAAACAGTCATTGTGCAAAATAGAAATTGTAAATGACAAAGGATTTAAAGCAAAAGTTGCTCTCGTTGAGAGTCGAACTCAAGACCTCCCGCTTACTAAACGGGTGCTCTAACCAACTGAGCTACGAGAGCTGCTTGTTGTATACTTTTCTCATATACTAATTAACCAAACCTCTTATTTATTTTGATTTTTTCCTACAAAGGATGTATTCGTTACCAATTTAGGATGCCAATGAAAGAGACTCGTGAAGTTATACACCAAGTGAATGTTCGTGTCATTATTATTGTATTTCCTTCACTACAACATACTTCTTTTTCTAACATTGATATGTTTTACACACCATTCTCCCCGTCTTCACTTGTGGGATTGAAGCATAATTGTTGATGTTTTTTCCACAATAAGTTCAACAATACTTGCTTACACCCCCGAAAGTATCAAGACACTAAAAGTTTCCTGTTTACTTTTGAAAGCTATCTCAGAGACATGTCTACTTTAGACACACGAGTAATTTCAGTCACATATTTAATCAACTCTTGTCTAGCAAAAATAATATTAAGCTTTTGGGCCAAAAGGAAAGATAGGAACAACCATAACTAAGTTATAATGACAAGGTTTTACTGTAAGAAAGAAAAATCAACAAGATCCTCATATAGCTGTGCCATAATCAAACTGTCACAAAGAAAAAATCAACAAAGCAAAGAAAGTTCCACAAAATCCTTAGATAGTTGAGACATAACTCCACAGTGCTTTTTTTTCCTGACAACTAAATTTCGTCAACGTCCTAGACAAGAAAAGAGTCTATTCCACTTCTTGTAGGTAATCGTCGATTTCAGCTGGTGTGAGAACTCTGCAAAGAAATGAACCAGTAGCTTAATAATCAGCTCAAAAAAAGAACATCTTTTTTAATCAAGGACAAGAGAACACTTGCCTGAATACTTTGTCATTGCCAATGATGCCAATCTCAATGTTTTTTCCAGAGATCTGCCCCTCAAATCTGAATGGATACATAAAGTGATGATTATCGTTAAAGATCAAAATATTCTGGTATGATGCAGTGAAAAAGTAGTGATCACACTTGTAATGAACTGAAGGTTCTGTGTATCCTACTTTTGAGATGACAAAGAAGGTAACTCCAGTTTTAATTCTGATGTTAACTGACGAATCAAAAATAGCAGAGGATATTAGAATCACATCCTTTTCCAAGAAAAGTACAGGGACGTGTAAAAACACTGTACCAAGGAGAGAAATTCGGCTACAACAACAATGCATAGGTGAAAAGAGTTAAGATGCTTACCCCTCCTTCAGGGTCAGTATAGCAGTGTGTACAGCATCATCAAGTTCCAATTCCTCGGTGTACCTGGGAGACGCTTGAATATCAGTTTCTAAAGCAAGTAAAAAATCACCAGTAAACATAAAAACCACTTCAGATTGGCTATTAGTTGGCAAATAACATGATCATCCATTTTTTATTGGAACAATGTGGGCAACATTTTACAGGTGGAAAAGGAAAAATACTTCACATCCTTCTGGGGCTACAAGAGTTTCAACAATTCTAACTGCCAGTGGCTGCTAGTATCAGCCAGCAATTAGCAAAAGCTCACTGGTGAATGCTTGTTTCAGAAACATGATCAGTTATTTACCACCTCTTTCACTTAACCCTCCGCTTTAGTAGAAGTCTGGTTCATTCATTCATGTGAAACTTGCAGACTTTATGATCCCATGAATTCATCAATCAGTAGAGACTACACTAGACCACACTCTCTTATCTTTTTCACCACCCTCTGACCCACCTCTTATCATGAAGGTTGGCTTGATAATTACACACTGAATCATGACTTGGTGATGGTACATCCAAGCGTAATAAGAATCACAATGGGTGATCACTGATGAGATTAAGATGATTCAAATTTATTAACCGAGGGCACAGGGATCTTTTACAGAAACTTACAGGAATACAAAGAGAGGATTTAACAATTGACGCACTAGCTCTGCTGGCTGTCTTCTTCTCCTAAATTCTACCTAACTTGATTATTGCAAAATGATGCAAGTTCCTTGCTCACCAGTTTTACCTCCAACTAATACAAAGTTATACCCACACTATAATATATACACCAAAGGTGTTGTTTGTTTCCACGGCAAATCAAATGTCTCAACCACTTTCTAACTTTTGGTAAAAACAGAAGCACAGGGATATAGTGTGTCAAGAACGTGAACAGTTAAAGATGGAGAAAATTCATTGTCGAAAAAGGATTGGGTGGAATCGGATGTTTGCGGGCATTATCGGAAGGTAGTACAGTGTCATGGGATATACCAAAGTTTTTTAGAGTTCAGTTCACGAGGTAGTGTCCAAGGAGAACCTTTTAAAACTTCTAATGGTATTTTTTGTAACTTGTTCTGTGCTTGAAGTGTACCTTTGAATAGAGTAACTGTGATTGGAGTACCAGTATGACAAAAGTCTGATCAATTTGGGAAGCTAAAGCACAAAATGTGAGGGGTACAAAATTCCATAATAACTTACCTCTTCTCTAGAAATGTCTTCGCATTAGACACGTTCTTCCCCATGGCTGAGGCCTTCCAAGAGAAGTAAGAACCTGATGGATCCACCTAAACGAGAAAAATAAACTGAATATCAAAACAGTTCTAGCATCATAAGTCGGGACCCTTTATAGGTTAAACAGGTCATACAAAGAGGTGTTCTCTACCATAATCAAGTGGGAGAAGTAACAGGTGAAGCATGGGAATGAATGTATAGGCCAACCAACATTAGGCAAGTAGCTCATATGCGCCATAATAACAGTAAAGGACAGAAAGAGACAAGTGAACACATCAGAACAAGAGGTAGATAATATACCTGATATAGTTGAGGACCCTTGTCATCATACCCCGCAACCAAGAGTGAAACACCGAATGGCCTTACACCACTGCATATAGAACGAAAAGGAATAGATAGAATTAAGAGATTGCAAGAAGAAGACTACACAGGATGACTCCTCCTTGTGTATCTGACATTAAAAATCACAAACTGATAAAGACCAAGGAAATCTAGTTTAGTTTCATAACACGAGCAGCGTGCTTTCCAACAGATGCTTTGAACCCAAGCAAAACAGAGAATGGAGAAGAGGAATAAATACTAAGGAAGAACACAGAGAACCAAGAATACAAGAAGATAAAAATTATAGCAGTATTTTCACTCTCTTCCCTTCTCACATGATATTCACACAAGGTAAAGCTGCTGCTTCTTCAACAAATTCTATACTACCAACACCAACATACAAGTTTTAGAGTTTGCATGCCTTCAATTACAACTGTGTAAACAAGATTCCACTAGAAAATGAGGGCAAGGATGCTTTCCATGTATGTATATGTCAAGGAATTGGTTTATTATACACTACGGACCATTTTTTCTACCATCCATCAATACCATTTGAGGAAAAAAGTATCACCATATTACTCATAAGCTACTACATCTAACAAATGTTGTCAAAGTAATGTGCTTCTAGAATTCTAATGGTGTCGAATCAATTAAGAACAGACTGACTTCCTTCGACTTTTATCAGTACATATACATACATCATAGTGATGATTGACCAAACTACTCAGAGAGGCAACCACATCACATAATAGGAAAAATATCAAAGTTAATGTTTGACAAGCCACAAAATGTGTCAATCAACCTCACATAAGATAAAAACAACAGAAATTAAATGATTTAAAAAGAAGAAGCAAGTAAAAGATGCAAATTGCTAATACTATATGACACTCCATGTTCAGTGAAATGTGATATAAAACAGCACTTACCCTGATTGGGTGAATTCCTGCATGACAGCAGCAGTTTCCCTCACCAGTTGTGTGACAGGTATTGATTCCTATATATAGACACATTAGGCAAAAATAGTATACATAAGGTTTGCTTAAAAATTCAACATCAAAACAGGCCCGATGCAACACTAGTAATACTGCATTCAGTTGAAAAGGGACACAACTACTATGCTCTGATCCCAAACAAGTTGAGATTGGCTTTATGAATCTTCACCGACCATACTGCTCCTACTTGAAAAGGGACAAAGGAGGGAAAAAACACATCTGCTCCCAGAAAGCAAGGAAAAATGTACTATTGACAGCAACAATATCAAGAAAACATACTCTCAAATACTCCTTCAATGTCCTAATTATGTCAAATGTTAATTTTTAAGATAATTGTATCAAATGCCAGCATATTGGTTAGAATATTATATCAGCTAGTAACTCCAAACACAACATAAATCAATCTTAGCAATGGTAAAAACTAATTCATACTTTATAGAGTCGATAATATTGCTCAGCCTGCTTTCTACTTTTTCGCACCAAAACTCGAGAATCAGGGCCCATGCCGCTGCAACAAAGATCATAAGTGTCAGTCAAGAATACGCCTTGACCACAAGAAAAATTGAGGAAGTAAAATTAAATATGTTCAAGCAGGGTCCATCAAATTAAGGCTGGGTCCATCAAAGTAAGGAGCTCAGGTAGGGTCGTAGGGAGAATATGCACTAAGTCACATTTTGATAGTGAAAGCAAAGTCCTTCCCCGCACATTTTATAAAGTATGTTAAGCTGAGTCCATCAAACTGTCAATGCGAAGATACATAAGATGTGGCTATTACTGAACCTGATGCTGCTCGTTGTAAATAATACCTGAGTTGGGATAATTAACTGAACTTGCACATTCTTTTCGTGGAAATTCTGCTATTGAATTCCATAATCTATCAATTGTAAGTGTGATTCACTGGGTCAAATTTGAATAAATATCCAAGAGCCCCACCCTCAATTTTTTAAACTTATTCTATTGAAATGAACCTCTAGTCATTTCATGGTTGACCTTAAACATGTGAGAGAAGAAAAAATGAACTAGGTCAATTAACTGAACTAACAAAAGAGCTCACCCACCACAAAGGATGGTCATTCACAATCTGAAGACAGTTTTACATACAACTCTAGCCATGTTCATCACACATCCTCGTATCCCGGAATATGATGAGGATAACTGGAGCCAATAAAGATGAAGGATCTCACCTGTAAACTACTCCAATATTTGGTGTCAAAGTCTGAATCTTTTGCACCTGAATTATACATATAAAAAAGAGGGGATGATGATGATTACTATGACAAATGTTAAGGGATATACATCGAAAAAGTGAGAAATCTATTGAAATTGCCATGTATTCCAAAACAAAACAGTAGTCACAAAGCTTACTACTAATATAGAAGCAAGAAAAGGAAACGAGATCCACAGTGCTACAGTACAGAGGAGAAGCATTTCAGACCAACAACCATGACCTTGAATGCACTTGTTGATGTGGTGTAACTTATGACAGTATTTAGAGATATTTGGAGACTTACTCTCCACAGCACTAAATTGAACACAACTATCATCTTTGTACAACCTTAACATCTAAGCAAATTCCTACTAACTGATTACTAGAAATAAGCACAAAAATATATATTTTGCAATCTAGATGAAGCCATAAAGATGTCACACCAGGTATTTGTGAACAAGTACAATCAGTCATCACTCATGAGTAGACTGCAAGGATGACTCTAACGAGAAATACTTACAGATGTTTCATCAACCAGAATGGATGGTAGTTTCTTCTCAGTTGCAATTACAACACCATTAGCGGCTGCAATCATCCGATTATAAATGTAAAAATCACTACAAGAACTAGAAATTTATTATCAAATAAAAAGGAAAGAACAATTATCCAACTTAATTGGAAGGACTCCTCTTTATGATATATAGAATGATTATAGTAGGATACGTCAATCACATTACAAATACATTCTTGACTAAATGAAAGGACTCAGCACAGGATCTGATAGCATCATCTATATTGCAAAAGCCATTGAGATCCAAATCAATTATGATAAGTAAATCGGACAAGATCTAATTTGAAATAATCAAGAGCTACCATTTCCGGCATGCTCTAAATAAAATTTATTTATGGATTTGTGACTTAATAGTTAATAGTAACCAACATAATGACTGGCAGAATCTTTGGCTTTATGTCAATAGACTCAATACTGCCAAGATGTCAGTAATTGGACATTGCTAGTTAACCGTACACTCAAGTACCTATAGACATAAAAGATGCACTTATTATAACTTGAGTTACCTTTAATCCCCAGTGATGTTTGACCTGATCCAACTGCTGTCAAGGCATGTTCAATCTGAACCAGCTTTCCAGATGGACTATCTCACAACAAACCATGATAAGAGAAATTGCAGTCAAAAGAAGAAAATGTATATATAGATCGATATACATACAGTGCTCCCATAAATCCCTACCTGAAAGTGGTGAGAGAGAAAGAGTATTGACTATCACCCATTGGATTAAATGCTAGTTTTCAATAGACCCTGAAAAATAATGAACCAAGAGAAGGTGCTATTAGAGATTAGGAGTCATTGACTAATTTCTGAGTGTGTCCTATTTACTTTAGTTGTTGAAGAATCATTTTGAACCATGAGCACAATTTACCAAAACTGCCAAGGACAAGAATCAATTGCCAAAACTCTTTCTTGACAGAAAAACATTTGGTTCTTTTCTAACTCTTGCTCTACGTTTTGTTTATTCCCAATATATAGTATCTGGGCCAGCTTGTGTACACTTGACATATCACTAGACCACCTGCTATAGCCTACCACAGATCTTTAACCAATAAGAGAACTGATTTTTCTCTTTTCTTTTTATATTTAAAAAGAACCACTAAGGGAGCTGATGGCAGAACATCAGCAACAAAACATGGGTCCAAATACCTGATTCACTGTCTACTACCAGTGTGTTAGACTTAGATGAGATCTGCTAGTCGCTAGACAGTGCTGGGAGTTTAATATTCCTCATTTTTCTAAGGTATGTATAATCATAAAAGCTTTCGGATAAACAAGAAAGATGGAGAGCAGAAAACGATCAGAAAACATCTAATACATAAATTACCAGTCTAGGTCAAGAAAAAAATGCAGAAATTAAAAGATGGAGGTAGGAGTTGGGAGCTCAAAACCCCACCAGGTTTCCTCTTTATCCTTTTTACTACCATTTTATGGGGAAAATGGAGAACCCTAGAAAACAAAACAAATTCCTACTTTCCAAGTTCCTCGACGTAGCTCTAAACAAGGTGCTAAATAAAGTAGCAATCATAAATTTATTATTTGAAACAAACCAGCAAACCTAAGTATGTCAACAATTGAAAACCCACAAACTAACAATGCTAAGTTCATGATAATAGCATCAGATTCATAACTTTAGCCAAAGAAAGAAAAAACTAGATTTCATTTCAAATTAGTTTATTTTTTAAAAATGCAGAAATTCAAAATGGGGTAGGAGTAGGGAGCTCAAAACCCTACCAGGTTTCATCTTTATCCTTCTAACTACCATTTTATGGGGGAAATAGAGAACCCTAGAAAACAAAACAACACAAAAATCTAACTTTCCTAGTTCCTCCCAGTAGCTCTAAACAAGGTGCTAAATAAAGTACCAATTCACAAATTTATCATTTGAAACAAATCAGCAAACCTAAGTATGTCAACAATCGAAAACTCACAAACTAACAATGCTAAGTTCACAACAACAGCATCAGATTCATAATTTTAGCCAAATAAAGATAAAATACGATTAGAATCCAGTTCAAATCAATTTCACTGACAATTTAAGAGATTTTAACGGCGAGAATACAAAGCTCAAAATAATGAAACATAGAAGAGAGAGATAGAGAGATGGATGACCGGATTCCGGCAGTATACCAAACGGATTACGACGAGGAGCACCGGCGAACGAGCAGAATAGTTTTTCGAAGCAAAAAATAGGGAAGCGGGTCGAGTGTGGGAGCGGAAGTATGTTTTGGGCTACAAATGGTCAGACTTGGCCCTTTCTACTTTATTTCTTGTTTTCTTGAGGAAAAAGAAATTTAATTTTGTCCTTTTTTTTTTTAATCGAACAATCAAATTAAATCGAATCAAAAGTGATGAGTATATATTAGTTTGATACTTTGATTTATAAATCATTAAATTATTTTTATTTTGACTTATAATCGATCCAAACTAATCGATAAACATCTTTATCCACCAGTCACTCCAACGTTCCCAACATCTCCAATTATAAAAACAAATAATGATTAATAATAATAGGTGTTGTTGATATTGATTAGTAATGTAACACCCCGTCTTTTCGGAACTCTAATTTAACTCGTGCCTTTGTGGAAAAACAAAGAGGGTGAGTAATAAATTAAGAATTATGTGGTATGTCATATTTTAAGTGTCCAAGTGTTGTATCTCAAGTTTTTAAGTTAGGTAAGTTACAAAATAAAAGTTGGCGAAAGTTATCGTAAGTTCCTTTTTAAATATTTCTCTGAAATTTGGGTCAAATGTCTCGGAGGTTTTCTCCCAATCTATAAAGAGTTATGGGGCCTACGACTTAGCAAATCGAAGGTCTACGAGTCTAGTTTCCAACGCATCAAACCGTTCGTTCATACGACTTCAGAATACAGAGATATTCACGTTTTCGTGAGACTGCGCAAGCAGGCACGTGGGGTGGGTCTCCTAGGTCGGTGGAACTCTTTATATATCTTCTTCTTCGACTTTTCTTCATTTTTTTCAGTGAATAACCAGAAAACTTAGAAAACCCACTTTTAGGATCAACCAAATTATATATTTTCTCGACTTAAGTCCTTGACGAAAGTTGTTCTACGCGTTGAGCTCGTCATCATGGTATAATTTATTTTATCGAT